>FIZR01005031.1:0-20560 GCA_900060175.1 Ferrisia virgata
CCCCCTTAAAATATTCCTTCAATGTTTTTCAATTTTTTTTTTTTTTTTTTTTTTTGAATAGGAAAGGCACAAATTTTACTATCGGTGACATATCTAATTATACATATTTTCATCAATGTCCATTTGATATCACCCTGCGTCATTATTACCTATTTTTATTATTGAATACACGATTCTTGTAATTATATTGTTTTAATTTCTGTACACTTCTTATCAATCTGATAGTAATTTCGTTTTATTTTACCATAAAATTTTTATGAGTTGATTTTTATCTTATGTACGATTGCCACCAGAACTGTGATATTTTGAATTATTCATTTAAATATAATTACCGCGAATAAACACTATTAAAATATCATAAATAAATATTTTACTCGATGAGCGATCAAAATAAATTGCAATTTTAAATACCACAAATATTGGTACTTACTACTTGAGTATTATAAATACATAAAATAAGTTACAAGTCGCTTGTATTGATTTCAAATTTTTTTATCAGTTTCTATTTTTTCGTCATATACATTTATATGTATAGTCTTCCCGCTTAGTTTCGTTGTCTTCCTGTAACAAACTGAATTAATTGCCTATCTGGTTATTTTATCTTCTTTTTTTTTGAGAAATCAAAACTTCCTGATTCTAAAAAAGAAAAATAAAAAAAAAATGTTTTTTGGTAATCAGCTTGAATTTCGATATTTGATGCAATTTTTCATTTAAGATGCTTTATACTATTTCTACGTTATCGATTCATTAATGGCTACCATTATCTTACTTTTACATCTTTTTAACCACAACACCAAGCTAATTTTTCATACTATAATCGTTGTTATACATATCTCAAAGGGTTGCATTGGAATTTTGAATGTCAAGATTTTACACTTCTTGACATCAGCCCGATTAACTATTCGTTACCATATTTTTCTTTAATAAAAATTTTCAAACTTGCGATTTAACGTACTTGTACCTAAACAAAAAAAAAAAAAAAGCTGTCTTATTAAAATTTTTACAATTTTTTTGTTTCGTTTTATACTGTGTGTGTATATGATTGATATTGTATTTCTATGTGTTGTATAAACAATTCTTTTCTCTAGTTGTATATTCTTCTTTTTATTTCTATTTATTCATTTTTTTAAACGCTTTTTATTAGATAGGACTTTTTGTTATGGTATCTGAATGTACTTATATATAATTTGTTTTAAAAAAGTCATTTTCAACTGATATGTTGTAATATATTTCTTATGTATGTGCAAAAATAAAAAAAGAGAAATTTCATTACTGCACATTTTATGAAAAGGGAAGAAAGAAAAAACAACGTTAAATACGAAATACTATATTCACCACGAAAATAGAAATTTCCAAAAGCTAACAAATTATCACCATTACGAAAATAAAGCTAGTATAGTATCGTTTTCAGCGACGTCCTTAGGTGTATTGTTATCATTATCGGTTATATTACAATTGGCATCAGCTTTGATAAGGTATTCGACAATAGCCGGATAGCCGCAGGCGGCTGCGTAATGTAACGGTGTTTGTTTTTCGTCATCCAAACAATCGACGTTGGCTTTTTTCACCTCGACCAGGTATTGAACAATGGGCAAATCACCACGATCGGCAGCCCAATGCAACGGCGCTAAACCTTGATCGTCTTTGCAATTAGGATCGAAGTGTTTGGTTTTCAATTTTTCGATATCACCTTCTTTGATCCAATCGTAAATGGTTTTTTGATCATCGGTCAAAACTTGATCGGTAGAGCACATAGAACTGACAGATATGCCGCTAATAGACAGCTCTGATTTATACCAATTTTCGTCGATAGCGTCTAATTTTTTGATGTATTCGCGCATGGCTTCAGATTTTGATAGGCCGTAACAATCATTCCAAGCTTTCCATTTCAATTTAGCGGTAAAATCGAACCACGATGGTTTAGGTGTATTACACGATCCAACGGTGGCTTGTTTGTAAAATCCGTACAACGTTAGAAGTGTACATTGTTCCATATTTTCGCCGTGACTTAGCACGTAATCTGTAGCTTTGATGAATTTCTCGGTTAATTCGGCAAACGAATCCATTTCTACGCAAGTCTAACTTTACTATCAACGAAATACTAATTAGTTGGTTGAATGACTAAATTGCTGCCTTCTAACGAATGACTGGGTATATTGATAACAGAATCTACACCGGCTTTCGTACTAAATGTGACAAAGCCGAAACCTCTGGAAATACCGGTGTTTCTGTCGAAAACTACATTCGCAAAGATTACGTGTCCGTATTCGGAAAAATACTGTTTCAATTCTCGATTACTAATGGTCCACGGTAAATTGCTAACAAAAATTTTGTTTATATTACGAGCAACAGCGGACATATTACTTCAAGATCGACGACTAATTTGTAACAAATGAATGGTATGGTTTTGTAAAAAATCGTCGATATTTACACCGCTTTTCTCGCCTAAGTTATCAATGGATATTTCGTCGCAACGTAGATTCCACTTGTTGAGTAAATGTTCGATAGACCAATCGGCGCTTCGTTCTTGGTACGTTGATAAGAACTTGGCACGCGGATTCTTTTCTAATAGAAAAGCAACGGTTGCGATAATGTCTTCGAAGGTGATAGGCTCGTAAAAACAATCCGAGCTGATGATTAAATCGACCGGTTTAAGTTGCAGAACGCTGTAGGTGAATAAACCCCACGTTAGGCCGATAACTTGAACCTGATTCGAGTTTAAATTATTCAATTTACAACTCCGTTCCAAATCTTGGATACTTTTGGGAAGTAATGCACTCTCCGAGAGTGTTACGAAAGCGCCGCACTTCGCTGCTAAGATACCAGGTAATGCTGTACCGGCTCCTAGTTCCAAAATGTGTTTGCCACTGAGTTCGTGACGGTGCTCCCAAAGGTATAGAGCGAGTATTGGAGCCGATGGCCAAATATACGAGCTATATCTGGCTTGAGATTTCTGCAAACAGATGTTAACATGAATTAATTCTTCGAACTGGTCGACGTTTTTTTTCAAATATATAACATGCTGAATATCGGATAGCATAGATGATGTAACTTTACATACATACGACGAATTTGACGCTTGAATAGTAACAAATAAAACGCAGAATTCAACGAATTTTCCAAACAATCAAACGAATAATGCAAAGAAAAAACTATATCGTTTCCAGTTTGAAATTTTAACTAAGTAGTGCGTAATTGTTACAAATGTATAAAATGAAAAATATTACTTCACTTACATCTCTAACGTCAAAGACGTGAATATTCAACGTTTCTTCTCTCGTATCTTGCTGGTTTCTAGATCTGAAAGAAAACGTTCTAGTACGCTCAGAAACACCACTGAACATTTAAAAGTTGAGCTTAACTCTGCATTAAAGTCGTGAACTTTAGATAAAACTTTCGTGCTTCTTTCTGGAATTTTTTTATGAAACTTTTTTTTGTTTTGGCACATCTACATTTCATCCAGAATCATAATACAATGAGGTTTGGTTGCAATGTTGCCAAATGTACTCAATCTTATTAAATAGGTAACGGGATAGGTAATGTTTGTTTACTTTTGAATTTGCGCACCGTATTATTGTTGGCAACATGAAACAGTCTGTTTTCAAAAAGTTGTAGTTGTTTTTTTTTTTAATTTCCTGTTTTACGAATATTTTTTTGAAAAAAGCTCGAATTTTGTCTTTAAAAAATGTAATTCTTATATGAAAATTAATTTTTTGGTGTCGTGGAACTCTGTGCGTGTTATTACAACGAACTGCTGGTCGATATTCGCGTATTTCACTCTGTCATTGGGATGTGATACATCAAGAATGAATATCTCAAATAATATTGACACATTTAACCTGAATGGTAATTATTCGAATATTTTAACATATATTTCGTCTTTGTTGCGTCGAATACGTTTTAGAACATCCATATTACTCAGCAAATATAACCAAGGTGGTATTCTATGTGGGCCTGTTGGAAAACCATCGATAGAATTTCATCACCTCAAAAATTCTTTCACTTAAAACCTGTTATAATGTCTCGGTATAACCACTGGCTGCTAATCGTATTATTCAGACTATTTTGCGTTTGGTATATTTAAATATTTCAAATTGATGCACTTACTAGTGGTTATGATTAAACAACGAAGTTTATTCAATTCTTTACATAGTTCCTCGTATGTTATGAATCGTTCATTTTGGCACATCTATGTTCTAGATCTGTCACCCGAACAGCAGAAGCTACTTATTGAAATCAGAAGAAGAAAAACAGATTTGCTGCTTGAAATACAAGTACGTGCCAATGCAATTCTCATTGTATAACGCTATTTATAAAATTGTAGTTTATATTTAACGACATTATAATTGTTGGTTTGCTATCAAAGTCAATGTAAACAAATTATATCCTTGAAATTACACTACAAGGTATACAATTCGATGCACAACTGTAACGAATACTCGGTGAAATGAAACGTGACACTCCGAGAAACATTTACTCTTCGCGGGAATATCTGGTGATCCTGAAGTAGAAAATTTCTTTTTTTCATTACTCATTCATTTTTCGCAAAGGATGATGATCACATCACGTTCGGCGAAAAATTTAATATCAAATTCAAGTACATCTATTCCTGTATCAAGGTTTTAAAATTTAAAAATACTCGGCAGTCCTTATAAATGAGGTACTCGCCTGTTAACGATTAATTGAATTTGAAGGGCGTGTAAATTGAAAGTAAGTCGGTATAGTAAGTTAGTATACCGAATTATATATGAAGTAAGATAAATCACGATTGTCAACTAGAACGTAGGTGTATCACTGGATATTTTTTTTCAACCGTTAATTGTGATTTTTTTACGTTGTTGTATGGCATTGTAGTCTTATTAGATGCTGTGTCATTGACATTTCTAAGTTGAATTAGTCTAGATGCGTCTCATTGCTTCGTCACATTTACAAAATTTCTTAATCGTAGGCTCGTAGAATACGAGAAAGTATAAACCAAGGTTTATTTTCTAATCGAATTCTATTCTATACGACGACGCGACGGTTATCTTGACATTGGAAAATGTTGCTTTAGGTGTGCCACCCTGTTGCCATATGATAAACGCAACTTTTTCACCCTTTTTTATTTTCTCAAATTAATTTATCCTGTTTTTACACGTTTATCGTATCTTACGTCACGTTAACATGCAGTTTCCCTTCGCGAGTTTTATGACTCACCTTTTGTTCGGGGTTTGGTTTTTTTTTTACCCCTTGCCATAAATAAATGTAGTTATATGTTTTTTAATTTACTATAGTTTTTTATTCTTCCCCTTTTTTCACGAGCTTTTTATGGCTAACGTTCTATACTAACTCGGATATGTGCGTAAAGTTCAAACGAGGTTGTTAACCGAGTTTATAGCATAAATCGAAGGTATAGGTCCAGGTACGCCGGGTTGCATGTTAATTAGCCCGTTGTGCCCGATTTGGAATACTCGAAAACCACACCAGAATTTTTACTCGCTAAACGTTCATCGTAAGTTCGTTGGAAACTGTTGTAATTCAAATTTTACTACGGTGTTTGTCCTGTTTTGATGATGAAGCGGAACGTAGGGATGCAAAATTATTCATAGAATTAACTATGTGTGGACTTTATTTTAGCGAGGAGAGCCAACGTACCTGACATGTGAAAAAGTTGATAATTAGTTGGTTGGGATGCGGTCTCTTAACTGAAGTGTGCTTCAGCTTCCTTTAATCTGTGATGGTGTTTTAGTTACTTTTGATCTAGTAAAGTTTCTGATTATTTGAAAGCATTTCTTAAAGGATCACAGCGAATTTGTCCCAACGGGATGTTTATGTAAATGGGAGGAGGGGGGAGGGGGTTCCCAGTGCACTAATTTTGAAAAGATGCGCTTCGATTGAATAAAAGCGTCGCTTTTACAGCCCGATTTTCATAAAATAATCGTAAAGATGGAGGTTAATTTTGGAGCGGATTGTTGAAGAAGGCGAAATGCCATATCCAGAACCTCGACTAAATCTGTATGCCAAAATTCAACCTCCTCGCTCGTTGCAGAGAGAATATATAACTATTTAAAAAAATGTATATATGCACATACCTAATTTCAACCCCATAGTTCAATTTGAACAGGAGATATGAGAAAGTCATACCCGAAAAATACAAAAAACTATTTTTTTGAAGTTGTGAAAAGGTGTAAATGGCAGAAAAGTCGAAACCCTCAAAAGCGACATCTATGAATCGCACTATATCTACCTCTACGTGCTAAATTTAATCCCTCTAGCTCGATTTTCAATTTGGAGAGTAGATAAAAGATGGACAAACTTGGAAAAAAAAAAGTCTAAAAACTACTTATTTGTGGCTGTGAGGAAGTGCAATGGGGCTAAATAGTCAGAACCCTCAAAAAGCACATCTGGGAACTCTATTGAATACACATCAAATTTCAGCCTCTCTCTTCAATCGGAGAGAATATACGTGGGCACAGTCTATTTTTTTAGGTTAATACGAGGCCCCCCCCCCCCCTCAAATTTCCCCTCCTAATTGACCTGAGGGGCTAATTTTTAGATATGTTACACAATTGTATATTCTTTATTGTTTGGCTCGATAACGAACAGTTTTTTTGATTTTCGGCCCTCAGTACCCCCCCCCCTCCAAATTTGAACTTGACTGAATTTTGACCTAAATCCCTCCCCACTCATATATATCTAATCTGCTTTCAATCTGAGCGCACTATCCGAATTTGAGTGGTTTTGGTCGGTATCAACTCGAGTAAATTATGTTAGTCTTGAGAGCGGGGAGAGACAAATAAAAATGAATATTTTTGACATCGCCCAAAAATAGTCTTCTAGATATTGTAGAACCCCAAAATGAATTTCATTCATCTCCCTCCCCCTCCCTTCCTCAATAGGTCACTAGACCGTAATGGTCTAGCTTTTATTGGTAATATGACGCAGAAAATAAGGCTATAAAAAAATAAAAAGAAATTTTGGACACGCTCGAAAATGGTTTAAATGATCTTTTAAGAAAACCCAGAGCGGATTTCGTTGAAACCCCCTCTCCCTTTGAATCTGCTTTAGGTTGATAGGTCGTAAAAGGCTAGTTTTCTTCAATAACATGATATGGAAAATTTGATTAATGACTGAAAAAACCTTATCCCATGTGAGCTGTTCGATATATTTAATTTTAGTACACCTCGCCCCCCCCGCTATTTGCATACCATTAACTACATTTCGTTCAAGAATCCCTTTCAGCGCAAAAATTAATCACCTTGACCGTGCGGTAAGTCCGAAAATTTACCGATTCTCTGGTATTTCGTCTTGGAAAATCCGTCAATAAATATGCGACGATGCAATTTGATCAACTGTCGTTTGTACTGCTTTTATGGTTATGGCCGATTGAACAGGTTTTTATGGAACCTGCTTCATTTGTCAGCTACTTCCGAACCAAATGAAAGTGTATCCTTGTCACGAAAGTTATTTCGTTGGAGTTTTCCAATCCCCTGCATCAACGAAAAGTGAAGTTTTAAAGCTTTAATTCGTTGCGAACGCTTCCTCTTTGCTGCGACGGAATTTATTTTCATTTACCTCGAATGGAAGATTCTTTTTTTTAATATTCTTACCCGCGCGATGACTTCATTATCAAAGAAATCGCTTCAACGTGAATTTCCCTAGCAAATTTCTTGCGAACAGTTTGACACCTGCACCTGCACCTGCACCTGCTGCTGAATCACGTTAAATATCCGAGCAGCGAGGACGGAAATACGGAAATTTCCTGACATAGGACGGTGTTGGTAGAGGCAGCTAAATATTATTCGATGAAAGTACATCCTATGCATAATCTCGAAATGGTTCCGTTATCGAAAAATTCCTCGGTATGACTGGTCACTGTGGGCATAAGTTTCGCCATTCTTTAAGCAGCGTATTTCCGCATCACCGAGCATTCGACCAGATCGTGAATTTTTCTTCTGACAATAAAATTGCGGCACGTTAATTATTTCCTTTTTCGCGTTAGGATTTTGTCGTTGTTTTTTATCAATTCTTGTGGCGTGCTTTTTCATAACGTGTATGCGCTTTGATAATCGAATCGTACGAATAAGACCGACCAATGGCGGTGTTGTGTGTATTATCAAAATGTACATATATGTTCGTATATCGTGTAATAGGTAACTGTTTTAATGGAATGTCGAGAATTGGTGACGCGAGAGTTATAAACGATTTTAAAATACCTACATCGTAATTTTACAAAAATTTTCGACACGTTATGTTGCTGTACGCGTATAAATAATTATGAAACGTTACATCCTTTGAGTGAATTTATACATGTACCTTGTCTGGTCTGCGATCTCTCATGCGAGATGTATTTTTACGTAAATTTCACGCCAAAGAACGCCTAGCTCGCTTTGTCATCGCAGCAGTTGAGTTGAGCAGTCCAGCTACATGAAAAAAATACACATAACATGAAATCCAACCACGCGAATACTTGTATAAAAGCACCGGGGGAAAAAAAAAAAACCTGATTTTATGGTCGTAAAAACCAACCCCAAAGCTACGACAAAAACGACGCGTGCCTTATAATCAAATACGGTCCAGTAAACCGAATACGAACCGGAGCCGGTGGTAAAGGCAAAGGACATGTTGTTAAAATTAGAGTAAAAGTGGATTTTGTGGTGCATGTGCATACGTATAATATCGAGTTCGAGTGGACACCAGACAGGAAGTGCACATCCGTCAATGTGAATTTAGTCGCCGACAGTCGCGTGTCTGGTTTTTGATGTGCGGAGAAAAAAATCGATATTTTTACGTAAATTAATTATGTATCATCGTACATACGACTTAGTATAGCATTAGTCCAAAGGGTTGATATTCTGCTGAATGAAAAAAAAGCTCAGGTTGACAAATTACTCGAGAAAAATCAGGTTAATGATTGTTGCCTTTTGAAAAATAATTGTGATAATATTAAGGTCAGAGCGTAGTTATCTGCGGTGGTTTATTGATGATTTATACGCTATTCACCTATCGCAGATAAATTGGTATGTATTAAAAAAAAAGTCCTAGCATGAGTAATTGAATTTTTCATGAAGTGAGTCACGCTATTAAATATCGTAACAGTTGAATTCGCTGATACTGCAGTTATCAGTTATTTCCTGATTTGAAATACAACATAATTATCCCTGTCAAGGACGGGAAAACACCCTGAGCTACAGATTTGACCATTTCATCTTTTTGCAGTCTCAATATAATGGTTTCGCATAAAAAAAAAAAAACCTCAAAACACGGATTTAATGTTCAATTTGTAATTGGATCTTGGGATCGAGTGAATTGTTATATTTATGGTATAAAAAAATTAATCAAAAGGATACAGTTCGATTTCAAAGTAACTAGGTGAAACTCGAAAAGGCACATTTGAGACTTTCGTCAAATTTATATTTTTACCCAAGCCCAAGTTTAATTTTTGGCAGAGATAAGAGAAAACTGAAGGGACCAGAAAGTCTAAATCCGTATGGAAAGCATTTTTGAGAGCATTATCAAATGTACATACCAAATTTCAGCATTTTACTTTCATTTTTGGCGGACACAAGAGGGTTAAGCTGGATGAGAACCCAAATCAAAAAACGACAAAAATACCAAAAAAAAAAAAAAAAAAAATCCACCTAAATTTATATGTCAAGTTTTGGCTCCTTTGCACTTTCTCTCCAAATTTTCGACGTGATTAACTTATAATTAGATGCATTTCTCTGATACGTCTACTGAATTTTGAGCTATTTTAATCTACATCGAACTGAGTAAACCAGACCTGTGCGCAGGGTAGTCCCGAGGGAGGATTTTGAGAGGTTTTTCAAATCGTGTCACTACTAATTCAATAGATTACCGAAGAGCTGGATTTTAAACTTTCACTAATCATAAATACAAAAATTTAACGTTTTTTGTATAAAGAAGTTGACGGTATCCCCGAACGAAGTGAAACCGTAAATTTTGGAAAAAAAGATACTTCTTACCATTAATAACTCCATTTTTAGAAATAGTTTGAGTGCTTTGTTTCATGGTTGAGTCCGAATTTTTGTTGACCAAGGAATGGGAAAGGAGGAGGTGTCTTTTAACTTTTTTACAATGAAGATTTTGCGCTAATGTAAGACGAATCTGTTTGCACCATTTTTCAATTTGGAGTCAATTGAAAGGTGACTCGAAAATGATGAAACTTTCGAAAGTTTAAAGTTGACATTTTGAGAGAAGCTGAACTTTTTATAAACTTTAAGGTTTAATTTTTCTATTTAAAAATTCTAAAAAAATTTCCTGAAGTGACCTTTTTATGTTTGTTTTAATTAATTTCCAAAATGCAATCTCAACGTTCTTTGGAGAGGGGGGCAGAGGGGTTTACAATTCAGGTTAAAATTCAAAAAACGATAAAAAATGAAGTGGCATTTGGATTAAACTAATTTGAGGATGTTGAGTTGGAATATCGGTTTATGCTTTTCATTTAACCTTTTGATCTCCCCCCTCCCTCCATTCCTCCTGCACTCGTTCAATCAACTCACGACTGTGATCATAATTCAAAAAAAAGGAAACAGTGAATTCATAAATCGTTTATTGTAGATTGGCCGAGATCGCTGTGTTTGAATAATTACTTTTATTTTTTGGGCCTTCTTCTCCTCGTCCTCCTCCCACCACCACCAACGGGTGGAAAAATTATGAGTAAATATTACAACACCATGTGGCATATTGATTTCTCTCGTGAAAAAAGGAGCACACTGCAATGTTTTCTTTTAAACGAAGGTAGTGGTATTGCAGGTAGGGAATGGAGTGAATATTTAAAATCACCAAAAGGCACGTCTAGGGCTCTAAGACCCGTGCTAAATGTACATGTCAGATTTCAACCTCCTAGCTCAATTTGGAGGGGAGACATGTGCGGAATAGTCATTTTAGGTGGTCCAAACGCCTTCATTTTGCTGTTCCTAAATGTCGTTGGAGGCTGATTTTCAAACTTCAACTTCCCAGGACCCCCCCCCCCCCCCCCCCCTCCCCCTTCACTAAATTGAGGCATATAACTGAATTTAGGCCGAAGGTCATCCTACTCAAAAATATCAAAGTCGCAGCCAATTCTCAAATATCTCCAGAAATGCAGATTTCGATGATAAACTAAGCATTTGTATTTTTAAAGTGATACGCCACAAGACTAAAATCTGTCCTTTGCAAAAATCCTTTACACGGACCTGTCAATTTCTCATGGATGACAAAAATTGAATCTTTCTGGAAAAATTGAGGTCTCAAATTGAAAAAATCATGTCAAGTACCCAATAATATTTCCAGTTATTTCAAAATCAGAAATATATATATTTTTTTTAAATTTTCAACTTTAAAAATGAGAACTCATTAATTTTAATTTATTTTTATAAGTCTCGCAACTGGTTTGAAAAAAAAACAGTTCTGAAGGGGAGAGGTGAGAAGGGGGATAGAGTGTGAAAGAAAATTTAACCCCATATTCGAATTTAGTGCAAAATTTCAAACACATTTTAATAGGTTACACGGCTAGCTCCAAGAAAAAAATCAATTTTGAGGGAGGTTTGTGGAAGAGGGGGGGAGAGAGAAAATCCACCCACATTTTCGAATTCAGCGCGAAATTTTAACCCATTTTAATAGGTCGCACGACTAATTTTCGAACAAAAAACGTTAAGTTGAAATTTGAGCAATACCAATAATCACACAATTTCAAGATTTAATCACCACGAATTATGCAGATGAAACTCGATCAAATTCGCGATTTTGAATGTATGAGGATCGGGTTCAACAGAAAGTGATGAAACGAAATATCCTCCAATCGTATTTCAGGAGCTAAAAGCCATAAAAATACAAAAGTTCCCCAAAAATGCCCAATAATTGCATTTACAGGGCCATAAAATTTCTATTGTGCAGATGCTCAGTGGAAAAAAATTATTTTTCAACATCACGAGACACTATCCCTTCTAACCGCAGTCGAAATTTTTGCCCCCTGGCTTGGTCATGGTCAAAAATTGGTTGACCTCCTCCACATTCTATGTGCAGAGTGAAAAATTTTTTTGTGACTTACATTTTGATGAGCAATTTTTTGTCCCCAGAAAAAAAACAGAGGATGGATACTTTCTGGTGCTTGGTTTGCGCACTAAAAATTTTATTCGGTGTCCATTGAGCTTTGAATTTGAAATTCAACGTGCGGGTTTGGTAAGCATCGAAGATCTGCATTTTTGTAGGTTTTGACTCTTCAGCCCCATTACAGCCCTTTACAACCATGAAAAGTTGCATGGTTTGATGGGGGCAGTTCTTCCTGTGTTTCAAGTCAGCCTACCGCTTCTACACCCTGCTACCCACCTCCAATTGAACTAGAAGATTGAAATTTGGCATGTAGATCCAGTGTGTGTGGTTTATTTGCTTTTTTAGAAGTTTCATTTTTTTCCATTTCTATCTTCATACTTCCTAAAAGCGAATTAATCATGCAGGGGTTGTGGAAATTTGTGTTTGCAGTAGAAGTAAGATGATTTGTGTTCTTCGAATTTTCCAATAAATAAAATATGACAGGATTCGAAGGTTTCCCGGTACCAGTGAAAGGCTAGTTAACTTCTTATGTATTTATTCTCACTCCTACACAGTTCGCAATCGCTTTATACCAAAATACGCACCCACACAAAAACAGAATTAACAAAGCTGAAAAAATTACTCAAATTGAGCTATAGGTAATTGGACAAGAAGCCGCAACCAATTCGCTTACATCACGAAGTGAATTCTTCGTATCACGTGCATCTGTGTAAACAAGCCGACGATATACAACAACGAAACTATCAACTGATCAAATTTACTATTCGTCTACAATAGCTACTCGCCATTAAGCGAAAAGCACGTGGGCAGAGCGATATGGTTGCTGCTTTCGTTATACATCTTCTGCCCGTACAGTACATCAAATATCAAATATTGACTTCGATATCTCTCTGCCCTCCTTTCGCTTGATATTAGTGCCAGGCCTCTTAAACGTATACGATAATACACAAATGGCGGATTGGCGCGGTAAACACGATGCCTTTGAAAAGTGAAATAACATAACGTTGGGTAGAAGGTAGTAATTCATCTTAATGGTATCTCGTTACACGGTAAA
The DNA here is from genome assembly GCA_900060175.1 of Ferrisia virgata. Taxonomy (NCBI): domain Eukaryota; kingdom Metazoa; phylum Arthropoda; class Insecta; order Hemiptera; family Pseudococcidae; genus Ferrisia; species Ferrisia virgata. The sequence continues at coordinate 13,088 of FIZR01005031.1, forward strand.
AACGATAAATACCCTAATGTCATAAATATTAGATCGCGCGCTCGTATTGAGAATAATGTCACCATTTTTGTCGCGCTTTTGCAAAATTTCCCCATTGGTAAACAGTGAACAGTGTCTTGTACCTATCTCACGACAGAGAAGCACTGGTGGCAAACACCACGTACCCATGGCGTAAATATCGATAAATTATCCGTTATTGTCTTCCTTTTTGTAACATATTTGCGAAGGGTTGTGTAGAAAGGTAGCGTAGGGGGGGGGAGGGGGGAATTTGAGCCGCTAGTGAGATTCACCCGACGCAAAGGTATTAAGTGGTAGTTGTAGGTATATGAAAAACTAAAATTTATTTCACAGCAGATAACAAATACCAGCGATCAATTGTACTTAATTATGGATCGGTTTTTTATTCGGAGAGTAAAAATTTCGCGAAAGATTCATTCCTCGTCTTTCATGAAGTCGAAACGATTACTGTGAAAATTTTTTCAAAAATGGTCGATTGATTTTCTGAGGTGAAAAAACAGATACCTTGGTTAAATACGGAAAGAATAAAATTTCAATTGTATCATTTCGACTCTCCAGAACCCAAATGATATCAAAAATATTCTTTACCGAACCCACCTCGCTAGCTGGCAAAATCAATGGGACTGCAAAACTGAAAATAAACTCTTCATTCACAAAAAGTTTGTCCTACCATGGAAAAAACTTCCACTCCTTAAACGCACAGATGAAATAATCATTACACGTCTTAGAATCGGCCCATATAAAAATAACCCATAGCCATCTTTATCTACGAGCCCTCAAACCTATGTGTCAATTTTGCAACTCCAAGCCCATCACCACCCAACACCTGCTGTTCCTCTGCCCCAACTTGAAACAAAAAAGACAAATTTTAAACATCCCAGAAAACACCCACTCCATTCTAGATTCCTCCACAGTTATGCAAAAAATCCTCCTCTTAATAAAAAGAACTTAACCTCCAACATCAAATTTAAGTCCTAACCTTTCTAACCTCTTTTGAACACTGGGCGTAAAAATCTTAGCAATTATAAACGCCCAGGATGAAAAAAAAAAAAAAAAATTTTGGACATAATTTCAATGTTGTAGCTTACCCTCCCTCACTGTTAAATAATCGTTGAAAAACGAAGGAGAAAAAGGAGCTTCTTCATACATTCTATAAATTTTTCGTATAACATATCGCATTGCTTTAGGTACCTAGATACATCATTTTTTCCTGCCAATTTGTTGAGCTTCCAGTACTCCTAATTTTAAGTCAGCAAAACCACGTGGATAACATTCAATTTTCTAAGTTTACCGAATAATTCGTTACAGACCTTGGTACCATAGCAATCGATCCATACTTTTGGAAACTCGAATTTAACAATATAACCAGCTCTTTTAATATTCATATAATTTTTTACGATTAAAACTTGGTAATTTTTATTCGACTCATGATACCCATTGGACAGACAATCTATCGCGAACACGAGACGCTTTAACGCGTGCGCAAAAAAAAAACATTTGGTTACGCATCGTAAAACAACACTTTTGTTATTAAAAAAATAATAATAATAATCGCGAACGGATGTAATTCCACAAAATACACGTATATTCTAAGCATGTGAACAACGGATATTCCTCGCCAGATAAGAAGGCGACGGGCACGGACTCCAATGAATATGAATATTTTATGTATGATACGCACAGAAATGAATCAGAGTAAGAGAGACAGAGAAAGAAAGAAGTTGACGTATGCACAGACAGACAAAAGACACACACAAAAAAAATAACCTTAAATGAAGAAATTTTTTTCTTTATACAATTGTAAATTCATTTCGTAGTAATTGCTGTATTATGATGGGATCCTTGGTATAATTATTTATACCAAAAGAGCCGTTGACATCGAACGGGGAGGGAGTTAGTGGGATAATTTGAGTAATTTTTTTTTTCAGAAATTCAAGCAGAAATGACCTACGAGTTGATTTCTTTTGATAAAAAAAATATTTAGGACAATAATTTCACGTGTTGTATGTAATAACGTTGTCAATATGAAAAACGAGGGATTTTTCCCAGAATGTTGCCAGAATTTTTCAAAGTTTATATTGGCCTTTTACTATCCATATTGGATCGGTTTTTGAAGGTATTACTACGTTGACTAAGATAGTTGACGATATTGACTGAACTCGGATGATTTTGCTTGGTATCGATTCGAGTAAATGTTCTCAATTTTGAAAGCAAACGAGAAAAAAAATTTTTAGCCCAATTTTAGTAAAATTTTCGAGTTATGTAGATTGTTCCATTTATGGAGCAGAGAAAAGCAGCGTTCTGCAACTACTTTTCATTATCACTGGCAGGGGTAGGGGTAGAGGTAGCTATTGAACTTAATGTAGTTGAAATCCTTGCATACATCGAAATTAATCCCTTAGCTTAATTCAAAGGAGAGATATGCGAGAGGCAAACTTGATTTTTATAGAACGACGAAGAAGTACAATGAGGCTAAAATGTGACCCCCCCTCCCCCTTATACAACTTTCATGCTAAATTTCAACCAGCTAGCTCAATTCGGAGGGAAGATATGCGTAAATACAATGAATAAAAAAAACATCACCCAAAAATCTACTTGTTTGAGGCTACGAGAAGGCGCAGTGGAGCTAAGAAGTCAAAAATCACAAAATGTACCCCTACTCAGTCCACATATCAAATTTAAACCCCCTAACTTTCATCTGGAAGGGAGTAATGGAGAGGATAAACATGAAAAATGACGAAAAAAATACCCAAAAACTACTTTTTTTGGAATGTAAGCGGGTGCAAGGGGGCTGAAAAGCCGAAACCCCTGGTAAGTATTATTTAAGACCTCCTTTTTCAAGGAAGAGAGGGAGAAAAGCTCTCATATCTCTTTTCATAATTCATTATAGTAGACAGATTTTTGAAAATGTTATACAGCCTTTGATTCTCAATCTATTGTTTTAAACACAAAACATTTCTGCAATTTTGCTCCTCACCACCCATTCCTCTTAAATTTAAACAGTGCTAGAGGTACAGTTGGATATTGGAGTGAATAGCTGAAATTCCCAAAACTCACATACAAGACCGATACTAAATTTACATGCCAAATTTCAACTACCCAACTGAATTCGAAGGAGAGGTATAACTCGAAAAATAAGCAAAACCGTTCATGGGCATTCTAAACCCTCGAAAGAGTAAATCCATATCCACCAATAAATTCGCTTACCAAATTCGGACCCACTAGCTCAATTTGGATGAATGATACAATTTAAAAAAAATGAGCGACCTTGAGTTGAAAACCCACCATACAAAATTTTGTGATCTTAGCTCAAAGGAAACCCGTCAAAAACTATATTTTTTGGGCTATTGGGGAGGGGGGGGGGTCAACTCAGCTGAAAAAATGAAACCTTCAAAATGCACTAAATGCACGTATCAAATTTCAACCTTCCAGCTCAATTTTGAGGGGAGATATGTGTGGGACAGCCTTTTTTCTAGGTCAAAAAGGGGAGAAATACCCATATCTCCCCTTGTAATTGACCTAGGTCGCTGATTTTTGTATATGTTGAACAACTTTTGACTCTCTATGGCTTGGCTCAAAATAGGAACAGTGTTTGCCATTTTAGCCTCTCAGCAAGCCCACTCTTAAATTTGGTCCTAACTGAATTTCGATACAAGGTCATTTCCACTCAAAAATATCAAATCCGCCTCTAAAATTAGCCCACTACCCAAATTTGAGCGATTTTGGTCTGTGTTGAACTGAGCAAATGATTTTTTAAGTTTCAGGCGAAAATTGATGGATTAAAAAAATAAAAAAGGGTGAATATCAGGCATAGTCGAAAATGGTCTCAGTAGTCCTCGAAGACTATAAAACAGATGAATCCGGGCGTAGTTCGATAGTCAGTAATGGCCTGGTTTTTATTGACAACGTGGCATGGAAAATCAGGCTAAGAACCGATTTTAGATACTTCTAATGAACCAATTCGGCAGCGTTATACGTCTTTTTATTTCCTATCGATTATTAATTGAAAAATATTGATCACCAGCACCTCGTCTAGGTCTAAAACTTTCACCGATTAATTTTTCATTAGGGGATGGCGGAGGGAGGGGGGAGTAGTTGAGAATTCAATGCATGAAGCCTGCCGCCGAACTGAGTCGACTGCTCAAGGTCGGGTGATGTTGCTAGACCCAAAAAGATACAATGTCTGTGCCCCCCCCCCGCGTTGCGTTGATTGGTAGGTTGTGCTAACAATAATTTACTATTTTTTGACTGTGGTGAGTTTTTTTTTCGTTATTAATTTTTAGTGTTCGCGAGTAAGTATATTAAAAGTAAAAATTACGCTTCGACATGAACGTTGCAATCAACTAATATAGCTTTTGTTTTGTGTTTCAGGTGAGTACAATTTTTAGTGATTTGAAAACACATGTTTTGTGGAAGATTTTTACTCGTTGGTTGATTCGGTAAATAGCCGGGTAAGTTGTTGTAAAAAATTAAACGTGACAGATATGCGAAACGAAATCGGTAAACTTGGAATAAAATCCTAGAATAATCGAAGTTCGTCGATGTAGAAATATCTTTATGGTAGGCATATCAAACTGCAGATTGGAAAATGGGATGAAAAAAATCCTAAAATTCAATCAATTGAAAAAGAATTTAAAAAGTAGAGCTTCTTTGTAAATCGATGATGATCGAACTCAAAGCTCATGGGGTATCTAATTGTGCCGCTTAAATAAGGCATCTTTCGCCCCCCCCCCATTCTCTAATTTTACGAATTACAACATATTGAAGATCGCTGGTAGTTGATGTCGCATTAGTTGATATCTAATCATCGAACCTTACCTAATTTTCATTTCATATTGTTGTGAAAATATTACAAGTTTTATCTCAAAATAAATTCGAGCCATATGACTCTTCTGTTTGAACAAACCAAATGTGCGTTTTGATCTGCTCATTTGACAAGACGTAGCGAAAACTTTCTCCTTGTTAGTTCTGACATGTGCGATGGAAAATGTATATCGACTTGTAAGAACTAAACTGGCCTAGACTAGACTATGTAATCTAGTTCAAAGAAAAGTTTTAGGTGGAAATTTTGCTTTCGCATTTTATCGTATGGTAACTTTTTGCGAGTATCTTCTAAGTAATTGACGTCGATAGGACGACCGAAGGCCAAATACACGATGGGTAGGTGACTAGCATGCTCGTCGACTCGTTTTACACGTGCAAATGTCTCTAGTTTGTTTGATAAAGTTTTAACGACACACGACGACTTTCGCAGGAAATTTTCATCGAGTTTTAATGACTCGATGCGAAACGACGTCGTTCTATGTGTGTAGGTCTAGGTAGTTGGTTAGGTACTCTTCCTTCTCGTTCATTAAATAGTTCTTTGTCGCCGGATTACGCGCGTATTCCGCGTAGGTATTTGTATCGTCTACGTGTGCTCCCCTCCCCCTCCCCCCCTCGGTTAGAGTCTGCCCTATTCGCGAAAACACAGCGAACTTACGCGAATCAATTTTTATTCAAATTTTACCAGACGGAAAGAGCGATGCGAATGAACTTGTAATGAGAATACCAGCGTCGAATATAAAATTTTAATGTGCGTTCTTTTCGCCTTAACGGGCCGTTTTTATCGTCTTATGTGTTAGATGAATCTGGCGTGTTGGCAGGTTTGCGTATATATTAAAGGCCAGGGGTTGGGGGTTGGTGTAATAAATGCACGGCCACGCGATTCGGCGAACAGAAATAAGTATAAAATTGGTCGTCGTTTTGGGTCGCAGTCGGATTCATGATGGGAGTTTTACTATGTGCATGAGAAAGGTGTACGATGCAACGTACGAGCCGAACGAATCGATAACGATAAAATTCCATCCCTTTGTTTTTACACTTTCAAAAACTTTTGTTTTTGTGTACTTTTAGCGATGAAACGGAGAAATGTTGAAGTTTTGAGGAATTTTAGATTTAATTTTAGCGCTATTTTTGAGGTAAGTTTTAGTCTTCTTAATGTTTGGAAGGTTGATTGAGAATAAGTTTCGGGTTGTTTTTACCCCTTTAGACGAGTCTTGCCTTTCAACCCTTATTTTCATTCTACGGTATTAGTGTAATGTGTATCTGTTTTCTATTGTGAAGAAATTACAAAGAAAAAATTTTCTCTCTCATCTTTTACGAAAATATTTTTAACCTGATTTCTAAATGAAAAGTTGAATATTTTGCTTGATCGAACTACGAGGAAAATTCGGAGCAAGGGTGAACCAAACTCGGTTCTTGGAAGATCGATTAGACTATTTTTGGTATTTTTGGTATCCCATCCCTCCACCCTCCCATTTATCAAAAGCAATTTCTATACAGATTTTCCTTTTTTTTTCGAGGTATACGATTTTTTTCGTAATTAAAATGCAAAAAATTAATGTTTTTAAACGATTTTTTTTGAGCTGTGAAATATCAATTTGAAGATTTTTTTTCGTGGGTTTGAAGTTGGAATATCGAAACTGAATCAACGTTTTGGGGCATGTGAGATCATTGTTTTTCTGATGCTATAATTCGAGTAAAACTTAACAGATCAGGTTGAAATTTTTATTATAGGTTTGGTTTGAAGTTGAAAAAAGCTGTACAAGTGGAGCTCAAATAGCTGAACTTTTTAGCTGATAAGCTCATTACTCTTTGGCGTGAAAAGTGCTGTTAATGTGGCCCAATCGACTTGATATTATTATGGTTGGAGCAAAGCTGATCAAATTTTGAGCTTGATTAAAACTTTGAAAGTTGAATTTTTAAATTTCATAGTTTTTGACGTTTTTTGCAAATAATTCCGAAAATTTCATGTTCTACGAATTCAGTCTTACGTAACTTTTCTCCAAAGTTTACCGCTTTCGAGAAAAATTATTTTAAAGTTGAACTTTTAACGATTTTTTTTTTTTCATATTTAAAGTCAATTTTCACATGTTTTTTAAACGCTATTCCGTTGTTTCTGATCAATTTTTTACCCAATTTTCGATGATTTTTTTTAAGCTAATTTTCACACATTTTTCAACATTTTTTCGAGATTTTTGGTCAATTTTCGATAATTTTTAACGATTTTTTTTTCATATTTTAGGTCAGGTTTTATGTATATTGCAACATTTTTCGTCATTTTTGATTCATTTTCGATGACTTTCAGCGTATTCATGTCAATTTTTCACCCAATTTCTAGTGATTTTTCATTATTTTTTTTCATATTTTAGATCAGTTTTCACATATTTTTCAAAATGTTTTCGTGATTTTTGGACAATTTTCTGCACTTTGACATGTTTCCGCTTTACACAATTTTCAACGAATTTTCACAATTTTTTTCAAATTGTTTGTCAATTTTCATCCAATTTCCAATTTTTTTTCGAGATTTATGATCAGGTTTCGACGAATTTTAAAGATTTTTTTCTTATTAAGGTTAATTTTCACGTTTTTTTTTTTTTTTTTTTTTTTTTTTTATTTTTTTTTATTTTTTTTTTT
>FIZR01005035.1:0-31582 GCA_900060175.1 Ferrisia virgata
ATCTACATACAAATAATCTCGAGTTTAGTGTCCTGAAGAAGGTTATCGGAGATAACCGAAACGTTGACGTACCGTTATAAAATTCTATATGTCGTATAATTGCCTTCTAAATCATTAATAAACTTATTCATTTTCAACTCGACCGCATTCAGAATTTTTCATCTAGTTCATTTTTTCTCCGTTGATCACAACTTCAAGTTGTAGAATTCATGTCCTAGAAAATCAGGGTATTACCATACATCAACTTACACTATGGATAGCTCGTTTAAATGGTAGGATTTGCCACTCCAAAATATTAACTAACCAAGAATCAGATAGACAGTGATGCGATCGGAATTTGGTGTAGGAATAGTTTTCAAACAACATGACTCATTAGATGGGTTGAACATATTTATCATTATCGAAATCGAAGATTTTTAGCCTGATTTTCCACATCATATTGTCAATGAAAACCAAGCTATTACAGTTTATCGACCAACGACGGATGCGGGGGCGAGGGAAGATCAATAAAATCTGTTTTGAGGTTCTAGAATACCGTTAAGACAATTTTTAGCCATGTCAGATATTTATTTATTTATTTTTTTTTTCATCGAACATTTAAATCATTTATTACACTCGATACCGACCAAAATCCCTCCAATTCGGCCAATCTGCTCATGTTGGCGACGTATCAGTATTAGAATAGAAGTTGGAAGTAGATGGTAAATGAAGTAAATGCTAAGCAAGTATATTTAACCCCTTAAAGGGAGGGGGTGCTGAGGAGCCAAAATCACAAAAACTGTTTCTTTTCGAGTCAATCGATAGAAGATCCAAAGTTGTATAGCACATCCAAAAATCAACCTCCTAGGTCGATTAGGAGGGGTATTCTGAAGTGGGGATGGTCTCGGATCAAAATTCAGTTATACCCAAACTTGAAGGAGAGGGTGCTGAAGGGTTGAAATTGCAAAAATTGTTTCTTGTTAAACCAATCAATAGGCAATCTGAAGTTGTATAACATTTCAAAAGATCAGTTTCCCAGGTTAATTAGGAGGGGAGATGTAAAGGGGTTTTCCCTTTTTGTTTTTGAAAAAGGACTGTTCCTTTTCTGCCTCTCCTCCAAATTGAGCTAGGAAGTTGAAATTCTGCTTGTAGACCATATCTATACCTTTTGGAAGGTGCGACTTTTTAGACCTAGTGCACCTCCTTACAGCTCAAAAATGTGGTTTTTTGGGTGGGATTTCTCAAGTTTTGAGTTTGTTTTCGCATAATTTCCCTCCAAATTCAGCTAGGCAGTTTAAATTTGGTACGTACATTTGGTAGGAATCCGAGATATACCTTGCGAGGGTTTTAATTATTCAGCCTCATTGCATCCCCTCACAGCCCCAAAAATGTAGTTTCTTGATCGGTTTTTCTTATTTTTTGAGTTTATTATTTGCATATCCCCTCTAAATTGAGCTGGGAAGTTGAAATTTAATATGTAGATTTACTAGGAGTTTTAGATGTGCTTTTTGGGAGTCTCAACTTTTTAGTTTCATTGCACTCCCTCACAGTTACAAAAATGCAATTTTTAGCCTGATTGTGTTTGTCAATTGTCAATGAAAACCAGTTATTATAGTGTATCGACAAATGGTGGTTAGATGGGGGAATACAAACAAAACCCGTTTTGGGGTCCTAGAATGTCATTGAGACAATTTTTGGCCAAGTCAGATATTTATTTTTATTTTATTTTAGATATATATGAGTGGAGATCACCTAGAGTCAGAATTCAGTATCGTCCCATTTTGGGGGAGGGGGTGCTGAGGAGCCAAGAACACAAAAATTGTTACTTTTTGAGTCAATCGATGGAAAAATCAAAGTTGTGTAACATATCCAAAAATCAATCACCCAGGTCAATTAGGAGAATGAATATGAGGATGTGTCCCCTTTTTGATCTTGAAAAAGGGCTCTCCTTCTCCTATCTCCTCACCAAAATGGGCTAGGAAGTTTAAATTTGGTATGTGCATTCAATAAGAGCTCTAGATGTACTTTTTGGGCGTCCTGACTTTTCATCTCTATTGCACCTCTTCACAGCCCCCAAAATGTGGTTTTATGGCCAGGTTTTCTCATTTTTTGAGTTTTTTTTATTTGTCCCTCACATAACTCTACTCCAAACTGTGCTAGGAACTTGAAATTAGGTATGTACATTTAGTAGAGACCGTAGATGTGCATTTTAGGGGTCTCGACTTTCAGTCTCATTGCACCTCCTTACAGTCCTAAGCTTGTGCTTTTTTTGTCCTTATTTCTAATGCTTGTTTGTCGTATAACTCCCCTCCAAATTGGACTAGAAAGTTGAAATGATTCGCCATAGGTACAAACATCACGATAGATTATTCATACGTGAAAATGAAAAACTACTCGAAATATTTTGGAACCGTTAAAAAATTATCAGTCGATTAAAATCCACTCTAATGACCTGTTTGTGGTAAAAATTCCTGCGATAAACCAGTTTAAATTGGAATTTTTACAAAAGGGTGTAGCCGGTTAAGAATAACGAATCTGTCTTAGAAAGGTCAACCATAATGTGAAAACTATTTGACAAACATTTTAGACCTGTATCGCAAGTATTTTCGGGAGGAGGAGTCAAAATGTGTTTTTTTTATCAATTTTTTAATTTTTTCCCCAATTGTAGATAGAAATTTCACATTTTTTGTATAGATTCTGTAGAGTCACAAGAACCCCAAAAATACTGCTCTTCTTTACTACCCCAGAATCTGATATTTTGGGCGGGTTTTCTTACGTTTTGAATTTGTTCCTCGCATAACTCCTCTTCAACTTGATCTAAGGGGTTGAAATTTGGTATGTGCATAAAGTATAGGACGTAGATGTTCCTCCAGAGAGGGTTTCACTTATTCACTCCAATATCTCCCTGTATCCTCCCTACTACTGTTCAAGAAAAAACTATTTCACGTGTGAATTCGAATGTCTTCAGGCTCAAAATGTATCGCAACGATGCTTTTCTTTTTTTTTTCATTTCGTTCATTCTAACGTTTTATCCACTTCGACAGTAAAATATTGGCAACCGCTTACAACGAATCGAATTATACATATTCGTTAATCTAGTCAACCGACGAACGACGAGTAAAAGTACACTGGTCGTTGTTTAAGATATTCTCGACCAAGTCAACCATGTCGAGTAAAAACTTTTCAAAAAGATTTCACCGCTGGAACTGGTCCAAAACAATTCAAACGAATCACATAGCTCATTGCACACAGATCTACTCTTCATATGTCCTAGTACTTGTACGTGAAGCTCACTACACTCGGAAGTAGCTATTGGGAGAAATGCTATAGAATGAAAACGAGAAAGGAGTAAACGAATGTTTCTGATGTATCAATGGATACAATTCTTGAATCATTATCTATCAAAAATAATATTCGTTGAGAGCAGCAGTAACTTATATAAGCTTTATTTTTATCTCTTGAGTTCATGTTGAATTGATAAGTTAGATATTTTTACTGATCAGTTTTCAGAATGTTTGTTTTTATTGTTGTTTTTTTTAAGCTTGATTTTCTATGCCATATTGTTAATGATAACCAGCCTATTAGTGTCTATTGAGCTACTGCGGATAAAGGCGGGATACCAAAGAAATCCGTTTTGGAATCCTAGAAGATCATTATGACCAATTTTTTGGCCATGTCAGATATTTATTTTTTAAATTTTTTTCACGAAGTAAAAAAATTTTTATTCTGCTTAATACCGACCAAAATCGATAAAATTTAGAGAGTAAGCTTCGATCGATGTGCCATTTCATATTCTGCGGTGGGGATGGTCTTGGATCAAAATTTAATTGTACTCAAATTCAGGGGAGGGGGTGCTGAGGGGCCAAAAATTAAAAAATTATTTCTTTTTGTTCCAATCGATAGAGAATGTAAATTTGTACTATAAATCCAAAAATCAGTCTCTTTGGTCAATTAGAAAGAAAGATAAAAGAGGTTTCCTCCTTTTTGACCTTGAAAAAGGACTGCTCTTCTACTATCTCGCCTCCAAATTGAGCTAGGAAGTTGTGAAATTTGGTATGCACGTTCTGTAAAAGCCCTACATATACCTCTTGGGGGTTTCGACTTTTCAGCCGTATTGCACCCCCTCGCAGATCCGAAAATGTAGTTTTTAGGTCGGTTTTTTTAAGCTCATTACTCACATTACTCGCTTTCAAATTACTGAACCAGGAAGTTGAAATGTGGTGCGTAGATTTATCAGGGTCTGTAAATGTGCCTCTTGGGCGTCTCGACTTTAGTCCCTTGAAACCCCGCTCCCCCTTCCACATCATTGCTACTGATTAAAAAAGGCGTCATATTTTCAATTCACATAAGGATATATGAAAACCGTCACCTTATCACTATTTTTTATCCATTAATTTTATGAAAATTGTTTTTTTTTATAATGCTTTTTACTAAGAATTAAAATTTCTTCAAAATTATCGTACTCAAATTTTTCATCTTATTCATGTTCGTGTTCTTATTTCATCGAAGATGGATTACTTTTTTTTCACTTATTTAGCATGATTTAAAAAAAAAAATCTTTTTTTTTTAAATTTTTAATACCTTTTCTGGAATTGCTATTTGAATTGTAAAACCTTTTCCAGGGTGATCATGATTACGTAATGTGAATTGGTATCTGTAAAACTTCTCGTAATGTGTATTTCTTGCCGGACTATCACGACCGTTTGAGATCAAAAAATAATTCTCTTTCTTTCTTGGTTAGTTAAATTTTTAAATTCGCCTGGACAGAAAACTTTTAGAGAAATAATTCACATGAAATCTTTTTTATCGCAAAATTTGCCATACTCACGAGCATAAAAACAAGCAAAAAAATTGTATGTTACTAGGTACCTCGATTCCTGCCATATTCGTACCTACGTCTGTCTGTATTTCTTTTCACCGAGCTAATATGACACAGAGAAGTTTTTTCATTGTACCTCACTTTACCTAATCTAACGGATACAAATACGAATTTATGTACGTACATCTCAGGTGTAAATTTTTTCGCCTCTTTTGTACGTGAAAATTACCCAGACGTAGGAAAAATTTTCTTTCATTTTGAATTAAATAACAAGTGTTGAGAAAAATATTAAGCTACGTGCACGTATATGTGTTGGGTATATGGGCGTATCACACTCATAAGCTTGCTCTGAAGGTAAAAAGGGGTAAAGGGAGGGAAAAAATTTCGTGTTGTACAAGAGATTTCTTTTTCTACTTATTTCTGTGTTTTTTTTTTTTTTACTGCAAACGACGACGAGCAAATTTGCATATAAATAACGCGTACGTTGGTACGTAAAAAGCCTATGAAAAAAAGTTTTCTTTTGAAGAGATTTGCCGCGTATCAAGATTTTTATTTTTCATACTGTGTACTATGTCGCTTCCCCCCGCCGATGCCAGGGTACCGCGCCTCTATTACAATGAGCACATACACCCGAAACGAATATGTTATCAAAAACTGGGCCATTTTAACGTAGCTGTTTTTTTTTTTTTTTGCAGTTTATTTACAACAAAATCTCGAATTTTGCGATGCAATCCACCTTTTTTTTTTTGCAGTTTATTTACAACAAAATCTCGAATTTTGCGATGCAATCCACCGAAATACTTACTCGCTGAAAATTCTCCTCTTTCGTCCGAATATAAGTACTAAGTATATATGTTTGTGTATGGCTCCACATTGTGTGGTGACGTATACGTATTTTTGTTTATTTTCTTTCGTTCTTTCTTTTTTCTTCTTCTTCTTCTTCTTCATTCTTCTAGTTGTGTGTATTTTCTTATTTTTTGTACAATTCGTTCGTTTTACTAACAGTGTCTAGTTTTACAGGCCATTATTCATTTTATTATATTTTTTTCTTCGTGCTGTTCATCTACATCGCAGCGAGATATATTATTATTTTTTTCTGCCGGTGATATATTGCGGTTTGTGTTTCAACTCGGTTCAAACGATGAAATAGTTTCGAACATGCGAATTCCCAAAAGAAATCGAGTTTCAGAATTTTTATAATGTTGTCGTTATATACATGTGTGGGTGTAGGTGTAAATAACCGGTACGCACCGTGCAGCACAGAGGTAGTGTACGTTTGTTTTTCTATTTACCTACTTGGTATTCGCTCGCTGATAATATTTCATGAATTGATAATTTTTTGGCAGCACAGATTAAAAAAGTAAAATTTATAAGCGAATGTAGCTACGTAACTTTTTAAATTATTCCGAGTTGACTTTTGACTAGAAAAACGAATAAATTCGGGTAAAAAATTGAATTCTCGAAATTTACCCACGTTATATGAATGTACCTATTATCGTGTAAAATGTCTAGATCGCAGTAATTTTGCTTGCTGAATACGAATCCCTCGTTAGGATTTTCTTTCTGATGTTTATTTTCTTCGAAAATTAGTTGAAAATTTGAATTCCATTTCTCTACTCGAGTTGAAATAAAAAAAAAAATGGCAGCGAGTAGCTTAAACCGTCAAAAGTCACCTTTAAGATTCCCTGCCAGAACTATCTCCCGTGTGGGAATGGGTTATAGAATTTTCCCAGGGCACTCTCTACCTGTCGTAAGAGGCGACTTGAAGAGAACCGGAGGAACCCTTTCCTCCCTCTTGGTCTGTAGTGGCGTACTGTTGATATTTTTATAATTCACTCTTCACATATATCAACACCAACAAACCGTTCAGACCTCTCCACATTAAGAGGGTAAACTAGCTAGTGGTCATTTTCGCAAGAAACGCCTAATGAGTGCGATAAATTTAAACGGCACTGAGTTCTGGCGCCTCTTAAATGAGGCAGGGGTGCTAAGAATATCCGTTCACGCTAATCAGTTTAATTTTACGAAAAAGATCAGCAAAATAAGCACGTGGAACTACTGGTAATTTAACTGTAGTTGAAAATGAAATGAAAAGACTATTTTTGTTGAAATTAGGAACCAGTGAAACACACTGTAACACCATAGGCAAATTTATATCAGGCAAGAGAAACGTCGTCTTTCTGTCTGGTAAAGGAGGTCACGCAGGAATGGCAATCATATTAGATGACAGATACAATCACCTGGTATTTGGTGTAAGGGCAATCCTCAATCGGATGGCAGTTGTCAGCATTGATGCAGCTCCATCCCTCCTAATAAGTGTCATATAAGCATATGTCCCAACCAATGCAGTACCAGATGAATAAATTGAAGAATTCTACAGCATCTTTGAAGAAACACTGACTTCACTACCAAGAAGCGACATAAAACTGGTGCTGGGAGACTTGGAAGACTTTGATGCTAAAGTTGGTTAGACTAATAGCAGTGATACTAGCTATGGAGTAGTTAAGAGTCATGGTTTCGAAACAAAGAATGAACGTGGAGATGGGCTTCTCTAATTCTGTATGGAACAGCAACTTGTTCTGGCGAATACCTTGTTCCAACAACATAATCGCAGACTATGCACGTGAAAGTCGTGTGATGGTCACACTCGTAATCAAATTTACTACGTTCTAATCCAGGAAAGATGGAAATCTTCAATCATTAGAGCCAAAACATTTCCAGGAGCTGATGCCGCACCAGATCATCAACTTTTGGTGGCAGGAGTACAGCTGCAAATTCGCGTGAGAAGACCAAAGAAGAAAGCATGGACTTTTCTCACTGATGCTGAATTGAAGAAGGTGGCTGCTAGGACAAATATCACGTGTTTGGAGACAAATAACCTAAACACCATGTGGGAAGACATCAAAACTGTGATTACTCGTGCACATGAGTCAATTATTAAGGAAAGAGAACGCGTATCAGAATAGTAGCAGCCATGGATGATAGAGGACACCCTGCTGATTATAGAGTATAGCCTACTGAACAGATCAGTCCAACAGTGTTGTCGTAGAGACGGAGAAGCCTACCTTAACCAATCCTGCAATGAGACCAGTGCAGTACATAAGAAAATATGTCAGATTGCTAGAGATTTTTAACCCAGAACTCGCGAGATCAAGAAAAATGGCAACACAGTTGTGTGGGATTCTAAAAGAATCCTGGACTGCTGGAAAACATACTGCGAGTGGTTATACCAAGACAGTGGAGTATCAGAGATGAACTAACTGGTTCCTACAGTCGAAGTGTCAAGTGAATATGAGCCTAGGTGGTGAATGTGATGCTATTGAAGCTGAATTGCAACTGGCCTGTGATGAAAATGGAATCAAAGCACAATGGCAACTCTGCAGTGTGATATGGCAGAATTGTAAATGGCCAACTGAATGGTGTAAGTCAGTGCTAATTCCCTTGCATAAGAAAGGAGATGCGAGATTATGCTCTAATTATCAAACAATCGCTCTAATTCCACACAGCGGCGAAGTCGTGCTAGAAATCCTAAACAAACAGGTCCAGGTGTATCGACATAGGCAAATTTCACTTGAACTAGCCGGGTTCATGCCAAGAAGGGGCACAAGGGAATAGAACCCACCCCGTTTAACGACACGTTTAGAATCTCTATCAAATCTATGTGCCAAATTTTCGCCCCCTAGCTTAATCTGGAGGGAGATATGCGGTTTAAGTTCAAAAAGGGAGAAAACTCCTCCTATCTCTCCTCTTACAAATATATTGACATATGAGACTGATTTTTGGATACACTGTACAACTTTGATTCTGTATCGATTAGTTTGAAAACGAACAATTTTTGCAATTTTTGGCCTAGGTTTGAGCAAAAATGAAATTTTAAAGATAACATATATCAGCCCCTTCGATGTTCTGGATATGTTAACCCGTATGCATGTAAGCCTCATGAGTTGACCTATCATCGCTGTAAGGAAAAGAAGGTTAATGTGAAACACCGTGTATATACTATCAGTATCGCCACAAAGTAGCGTACATTAATAAGAGATTAATGGCCTGATGGCATAAGCAGAAATATGTCAACATAGGTGGCACAGAGGAGGCTTAAGTTCGCCTTTTTCATTGAAAAAAAGAAAGATTATGTTCTATTGTCGATTTTTTTGTTCTTTTGGTCATGTTGGAAGTTAGGTAGGAAAGCGAAAATTTATCGTATTTATCCATAAAATTTTTAGTAAGTGTGGCCTGAGCGAAACTAGGGCGAAGATTTTGCGAAATACCTGGCATAAATGATTAAGGAATAGATTCGAGAGATTTTTGGCCTCAAAAAATTACATTTCACCGCTCAAATTATCATTTATTGAATTTTCATTAAAACATTTGGGGACATAGACTGCCTTCATGATTTTCTCTACCTTCGCATATGCTTGATGGGCTAAATACTTCGATTTTTGCGATCTCCCTTTTTTTTAACCCTTGGTTAATGGTTTAAAGTGGTGTGGAATGAAGGTGACGTGGCATTGGTTTAAAAAAGTATGAAAGTTCTGGTTCTATAGCTCCGAATATTTCACGGTCCTGCACTGTAAAACGGCGATCTCCCTAAAAATAATTCAACTCCGAGCTTATATAAATTTATCTCTGTTGAGCCATGTACATTAAAGTTTTCTCAATTATTTTAAATAATTCTGAGCTATCTGAGCGCGTACGTTGATCAGTCACAAAATAAAGCAGCTTTTAATCCTCGGTATTCTATTCGTATTCGATCCGTTCCTCAAACACTAAAATATCTCACCCTGCTCGCTCCATCGTGTGTTTTAGTACCTTCGCAACTACGAGTAAATACATCAGGTATACGTAATATTTATCAAGAATTTAGGTACAGTAAATACTACGTTGGAAATTGATTAAAAACTAAACATAGCCTACCTTCGCAATATCAAGGCATTCATTTGAGAAAGGATTCGCCGCGTCAAATGTCATTTTACTCTTTCGCAAATAATATATGTCAAGTGGGAAAATACCTAACGACGTGAAATCCGACGTGTTAAATGGTCCGAGGTTTCGGTCGAGAGATTATTGTAGTGTATACGTAAAAGATACACCGAGATAGTACCTTCGACTGTAATATACGAATATAATGCTATAAAATATGAATCGTCGAGTAGATAGGAAAACGCGCGTTTAATATTTATTCGATACGATGTGATACGATACGATACGATGCGAAGGTTTTGATAAACGAAAATTGGACCGATGACGGGACACCGGAGATGACAATAAAATTTGACTGTCGTCGTTTATTTATGATATTTTCTGCGGTCTTCGCGTCGTATTGTTATTGTTGTCGTAGGCGATGCTTTGCGTAAAGATGCCGATTGTGTAAATGTCGCTACGTTTACGAATGTATACATAGCATCGACTATAGATAGATAGACCCACCCGTGTGTAATTCTATATCGATGGATATTATATTGACCTTTTAGATATATCTGGATATTCTTATCGTTGTCTTCGTAGTAGTAGTTGTCATATTTTTCCTGGTCATTTTTTTCCATTTTTTTTTTTTTTGCGCTTGCCCCGTGGCTCGTATCATACGCCTATACAATAGGAATAATATCGAAACGTTTAAGCAGACAGTAAACGAACAAAGCAAAGGAAATAGCGTGTAAGTATAACGCAGGATCAAATATGACCATATTTTTTCATTCATACATATACATATATATACTTTTATGCTGCAGCTAACTTTGAAATAACGACCATTTCGTTTTTTATTCTTCCGCCTCGTACTCGAAACGACAGACGAAAGAAGGTGGCACTCGTAAGGTACGTGACCAATTCTTCGCTTTGGTCTGCTGCGAGGATATCTTCAATCCAAAAATACCGCTATTTGGCGCGTGTATTGTAAATAATAGAGGGCTTAGTGTCGTCTCAATAGGATAAGAACGAGTGCGAGTTATGGAAGAACGTGCTATAGCCGCAGCGAAGAGTCGAATTTCCCTATAAAGTTTAATAAAAAAAAAATAAAAATAAGAAGCAAAGAAAGTAAGGTAAATTGTGGGATTGTAGGTCGCTCTTGTTTTGTACGTGGCAAGCATAAAGAGGTTCAAGTTGAAGAAATCCGAAATCGCTGGTGTTTCAGGAATGATATTATTGGTATCTGTGAGTATTCGCAGATGAATGAAAATTAATTCGCATTTTAACCCTTGGTCGAATATTTTTTTATTTACACTTCAGAGTATCAAGATATGACCTATAGCTTTAAATAAGCAAAGGGGGGGGGCTATGCGCCTGTTCATTTAGATAATTTTTAGGCTTAATACTGAGTTAGGATGAAGTATCCATTAACACAAGCACGTGTAGGAGTGGGTTGTAAAATTTTCTCTTGGCACACTCTGTATGTTCTAAAGGTGACACTCTAAAAGAGTACCAGCGAAACTCCTTCCTGCCCCATAGTACATGGTTCTGTAATGTTTAATATCTTTGAATAAATTCAGTCTTCACATATCAACACACGTACAAACAGTTCAGACTTCTTCTTGCCAAAAGGATGAGCGAACCCACAGTGGTTATCTATCTGTAGTAATGAAAAATCACACCATCTAGTAGTTGTAATGCATTACCACTGGAAAAACCCTACTAGATAACCTCGCTGATTGCTAACACCAGGCATTCTGTATATGTTTACAACTTACCAAGAGCAAATTCTGCTGGAGATGTACCAACATTTACCACTGGGACATACTACTACCTTTCATATCCAAGATAATAGTGCAATTTACTACTCAGATTTATTGAATGCTGTGATAAAGTGGAAGTTTATGTACATTTTCATGACACACTTCTTCTAAGAGTATTAGAAGTACCTCATTACTGTTTATTTTCAATTTTTTTTTTATCGATGTGCAAAAATACGTTTTTCTACTAATCGGCTGGAAATTCCTGGAAGACGACTATAATCTGTTGAAATTATAAATACTGGAACACACAGGAACAGCGATGAGGGGATTACTGAAATTTTTTGTCTACAGTTACTCAAAGGTTCTCCGTTAAGAGCGTTGTTCACTAATTTTCATTCAATTTGTTCATAATTCTGATTGTTCAAGATCTCAGACGTAGAGTCTTCCAGATTTCAATCTAGACAAAAAATAACTTCTAGCCAATGAGCTTTGAGCCAGAATTAGTGAACAGCATCCCTACAGAGGCAAGTAAGTGGAACTCCAAACTGTAGTCTATTTACCCCTGAAGCAGAAGATTGCCATTTTAGTGCTTTAGTATTTATAGTTGGAATGCTCTGTAGTAGGCTTGGAAATAATTTCCAGCTGCTGAAGTTAATTTTCAAGAGTCTGCAATGCATCAAAAATTTTAGAGAAGTTTTTTTTCTGGAGGCTCCAAAATTTCTGGAAAATGTGATAGATAGGCTTGCTAGATCCATGGTCCATACTCGATAGTAACAATGTTTTTATTGAAAAAAGTCCCCACGTGTTTCATTTTTCAATTTTTTAAAAATCCTGGAAGCAAGCAAAATTTTTCCTAAAGGCTCCAGAATGTCTGGTAAATACGATAGATTGATTCGTGAGGTCAATATTTGATAGTTCCTCAATTTTATCTTATCATAAGTTTAACAGAGCATATTTTGGAAAATATTTTACCTTTATCAAAAAATGAACTTCAGAAGTTGAATTTGGTTCTTTTTTTTTTTTTAACTTGTTCTTTTCATCTATCTTGGTTTCATTTTAATCAGAGGTGCTCAGTTGGGAAAGTTACCTAAGATTATTTGGTCATATTTACGGCAAACGACTTAGGCAAACTTATTAACTCCTAAGTAATGGAATTCGTATTTACGGCGAATCAGTTAGGCAAATTATTCAACATTGAAAGAAACTTGCAATAATTTTGTTAGGCATGAAAAAAAATGAAATGTACGCAGTGTAAAGTTGAAATAATCGTCAAACTATCCAATTGAGCAAGAAAAAATAATCGATGTATAATTTTTTAAAAACTCAAAAAAAAATCATCTTCCCAAAACATTACTTTTTATAAAATCAACGATCAAAAACTTTGGAAATTTATGCGTGAAAGGGTAGAGAATAACATTGTTCTCCAAAGGCAAAACTTGGGCATGCTCATACATTTTGGCCAATTTATCGTGACTTTTAAAATCCAAAGAAGTCCAGCGTAATAGTTTTTTTCCTGCTAAAGTCTACTTTCCTATTCTATACTCCAATTTGACTTTGGAAATTTCGTAATATAGCTGTAGAAACGACGACTATTTCGAAATCAAAAAGCCTCCCGAGCAAGTAAACGTTATCTTTGGATTACTTTTAAAGACACGTAAAAGCTAATTACGTAAAAAGAATGATGAAAAAAAAAAGAAGCGAGCTATTTAAAAACGGGTTTTAAATAGCAATGTATAAGCTCGCAGTATCCCTTTACTTTAGAAGTGCTATGGTAGAAGGTATGTAATGGTACATTCGCGTCTCTCGTCCAAGAAAACAAAAAAAAAAACGCCACTGAACAGAAAGAGAAGTGGGTACATTAGAAGCAACTTATGGTGCAGATTAGATTGCGGTGGGAAAGTTGTAGGTATAGTCAAGAGACGACTAAAGAAGGTGGCGGATTGGAGGATTGGAGGAAGGTATCGAAGACGAAAAGAAAAGGCTCCATTACAACGCTGCGTATTCCTAAGAGAGCTGACACTTGAAAAGTGTACCTTTAAAGGTTTATCTGTAATTTCGTTCACGAGTTTGCGTTTTTCTCCTTTTTCTCGCCCGCACTGCTCGAGATTGTGGCAAAAATTGCCCTGGCGCGTTACCTAAGCGTAAGAACGGCGGAGAACTTATCGTTAATTTTTCTCGCGTTTTTTTTTTCTACTTTCTTTGCTTCTTTATTTTCCTCTTCGTCTTCTTCTTCGTCTTTTTCGTGAAAATATATAGCGAGATGAGAAGAAAAAGAATAAGAAGAAGGAGGAGAAAAAAGTAGGAAAATTATTCTAGCGAAAACAATTATTATTTATAGTCAATTTTTGCATAGAATGAAGAGTTGGGCGAAAGATGGGAGGTGAACAGCAGAGTAAGAGGTGGAAATTTATGAAGCCGAAGACTTTTGTATTATTCGAACTCGGTAGCGCGGAGAGGAAAAAGCTCGAGTTGAAGAGTGGAAAGGGGAGCTGAAAGAGGATAATAGGAAAACGCGTTCTATCGGCCTGGAAATTTATTATGATTAAGATCTTTTATGATCTATAAATTATAAGTCATAAAAGTCGATTCATCGAGCTTTCATAAGCGAAGAGGGAAAAAACCTCTTCTCTGGACCCCCTCGCCCGAATGCCATTTTATCAACGAACTAACGAGTCGGGTTTTTACACTCCCCCCTCCCCCTCGAACTATTTTTATCTAACTCGGCTTTTAAAAATACACTCTGAGAAACGAGTTTACGTTACTGAGATATTCATTTCTGTCTCGCTTCGCCTCGCGTTGATGGTGCATTTGAAAGAAAGAGACGATGGCGACTGGCAGCAGCGAGCGTGGTGGTTTTGAAAATTTGCCGAAACGTGTAGTTTTATTGTGATGGTAAATTTATGCGTGTGTCGAGAAATTAATACCCAGGGTATATGGCTCGGCTGGCTGCTGATATGCCGATGTCGACGTTGTCGTCGTCGAGAGAGAATATGCATTTTGAGGGAGCTTTTATATAGGCGTACGTCGCTTTTGCGACGAATAACCCTCTTTATGAGCGTATTAACGCGATATTTCTCTATTTTGTCGTCGTAATCGTGCGCCCACACAATCAATTCGCTTTGTCGTCGACGTGCATGAGGACGGGACGCGGACGATGTAAAGCAATCGTAACTGGCAACACGTCGCGAATGGTGTAGAAGATAGGTTTTTTTTTTCTCGTTTTTCTTTCGAGTGGAATTCTCTCATTAATTGTCTCGGTCGTGTCATTGCTTTCGGAAAAAAGATGTTTGGAGTGAAGTTATTTGAACAAAAGTGCTCGATTTTAGCGTTTAAGAGGTGACACTGACGGCGGTGGTGTTGTGGTTGCACAGTGAGCGACAGTATTGTTACAGAAAAATGATATGCAAGTGGATGAAGAGGTACTAGAAAACATAAAGTGAAAGGAAAGAACACTTTCTTCGAGAGTGAATGTGTGATAAGTTGAAAAATATAGTGGTTTACAATCGGTTCTTTTGTGTACTGGCGTAATCGAAGATTTATTTTTTTAACCGGATTATTTCACCAATAATTATGAATTTTTCATTTTTTAACTCGAAATTTTCGTCGCAGGGGTAGGTCTAGGTGCAAAATCAGCTTTATGGTGCTGAATTGTGTCAGATATTTATTTTTTTAAATTTTTTTTACCCAACAATAAAATCATTTACTCCCCTTTATACCGACCAAAATCGCTTCAATTTGGTCAATGGGCTCAGACCAAAGATCAGATAGACGGTAATGCGATCGGAATTTGGTGTAGAAATGGTTTTCAAGCATCATGACTTGTCAGACGGGTTGAACTTATTTATTATCATCGAAATCGAAGCTTTTTAGCCTGATTTTTCATCTCATATTGTCAATCAAAAAGAGACTATTACAGACCATCGACAAACAGCGGTTGGATGGGAGAATATGAACAAAATCCGTTTTGGGGTCCTAGAAGGTCATCAAGACAATTTTTGGCCATGTCAGTTATTTATTTTTAATATCCCCCCTCCCGAACATTAAAATCATTTACTCCGCTCGATACTGACCAAAATCGCTTCCATTTGGTCAATGGCTCAGTTTGGCGGCGGATTAGATATATATGTGTGGGGATGACCTTGGGTCGAAATCCATTTTGAGGGGGTGGAGAGTTGAGGGATTAAAAACGCAAAAATTACCCCTTTGACCCAATTGATAGCGAATCAAAAGTTGTATAACATATCCATAAATGAATCTCATAAGTCGATCAGGAGGAAAGATATGGGGGTCTCCCCCTTTTTGACCTTAAAAAATGGGTGTTCCTCCCCTGTCTCCTTGCTAAATTGAGTTAGAAAATTGAAATTTGGTATGCACATTCAGCTGGAGTCCTAGATATGCCTTTTGAGGATTGCGACCTCTTCACAATCCCAAAAAAGTGGTTTTTTGGTTGTTTTTTTTTATTGCTTGAGTTTGTTCCTCGCATAACTCCCCTCTAAATTGAGCTAGGAACTTGAAATTAGGTATGTACATTGAATAGGGGTCCTACATGTGACTTTTGAGGGTCTCAACTTTTTAGCTCCATTGAACCTTTCCTACCCTCAATACAGTTTAGAAATAATAAAATAAAATGTCGTTACAATATGTTGCCAATCACACCCGAAGTAGAATGTTCTAATTTGTCCTAGAACAAACTAGTTTGACCTAGGACAAACCAGTTTTACCGGGGAATATTTTAGGAATAACTAGTTTTTTTGTCCAAACTGGTTTGGCCTGTGGATATTCCAGGAAAAACTATTACATCCGACGGGGAGTAAAACAAACCAGTTCAACCCAGTGAGGATATTGAAGCAAAACTGGTTTTCTCTGTCATAATTTTATTAGATAAAACCAGTTTGTCCTACTCCCCATCGAATGTGATGGTTTTTCCTAAAATATCCTCAGGCCAAGCCAGTTTGGGCAATTTTTGTTAGAAAAAACTAGTTATTCCTAAAATATTCTGTGTTAAAACTGGCTTTCCTTGAGCCGAACTAGGATATCCTACGCCCCATAGGATGTTCTACTTTGCCTTAGCCAAAACTATATTGTCCTAGGATGGACTAGAACATTCTAATAGCCGAGAGAAAAGGTACGGAGCGACCCAGCACTGTACGAGTGCGCTAGTCTGGTCCCCTCATACCTAAGGCCTAGAACGCAGCCCAAACATGTGAAGAACCAGTTGTGGTACACACTGGTCTGCTGATCTTAAGCTTCAATGAGCACACTACCACTACGGTCCACTGGGCTCAGTTTTATCCAGGCAAAAATTGGGGTCAGTAAGTTGGTTGAAAGAACATAGCAAAGGTGGCCAGACCCGAGAGGATTGAGTTGCGGTTAGTTTGGACCACCCAAGTCACAGTCAGTTTTTGATGGATTGGGTGGAAGTGAGGGTTTTATGGACAATGCCATAACGGTGTTTAAACTATACCGTTACTCCAGTGCTCATCCGGAGATCCGTACTCCGTACAGATGCAATGAGCCAGGCGTTTTTCGATGGAATGATTTTAGTATGAGTGATAGATTAAATGTGTCGACGCAAACAATCAACTTGAAGTTACATGTATACCATCTGCACACATGAGTTCGCCACTTTTCAAAACTTTTTTTCCTTCCTCTTCTTTCGTACCTATACATACCAACCTACGTACATATTATCCTCTTGTAGAAATGGGTAAAAGATATTTCCAGAATGAGATAGAGAGAGAGAGAGAGAGAGAGAAAGAGAGAAAAATACACCTTGTGGTCTGTCTGGCAAAAGGTACATCTTCACCTGAGCCTTTTCATTATTAATGAAGTTTCACGTTGGTTTTTTTTTTTCACTGGTGGCTCTTTCACCACTTCGATACTACTTAAACGTCGCTAATGGCTGCCGCCGAAAAAAAAGAATGAATTTACCGAGTAATTTTACAAAATTTTTTGAAAATTTTTGCATTCGCTGGTTACTGATAATTTCGTTAATGGTTTTCTTGACTGAGCCAGTAAGCAATGGGCGAAAGTTGGGCTTCTTGTTTGGTAAAAATTAAAAAATATGTAAACAAAAAAGCTTTGCCTTAGCCTGTGTTCTACAGTGTTTCTTTTCATGATTAATTTCATTCATATAAATTTTAGCTCTTCAGAATTGTTAATTTAATTACTGTAATGTTATACTTATTTTTACGAGCATAGATTCACCTATGGATACGCATATGTGAATCCATCTTTCTTTCACTAATTTTTAGTCTGATTTTGTTGTCATATTCGCAATAAGAACCAAGCTGCCACATTCTATGAGGGGAGGGTGGTATCACAAAAATCTGTTTTGGGATCTTAGAACACCATTACAACCAGTTTTAGATATATCAAAAATTTATTCTTTTCAACGCTCTTCCCTCCTTCTCCTCCGCCTCCCACTTTCGCCAGGCTGAAAACTAAAATCGTTTATTCGACTCAATACAGACTTCCAAAAATTAGAATTATTTGGTTGTGCAGTTGCCATTTTTTTGCATACTCTTATTCAACTCACCAGTTACCTTTAATTTTCACTCTGGTACAAAGACACTGGAAGCGCTAGTGTAGCGCGTTGTAACAAATCGTAATATCAGAAGAAATTGGTCAAGCGAAATTTTTAAATTTAGTATACGGGAGTTTTTTATGGTAAGGAATTCGTTTTTACCATGCGGACGAACTCTAAAATTGGCAATATTTTCGAGTGGAGTTTCGAAATGTACAAGTTTGATCTTGTAATTCCGAATCCGATGCTGATTTGATTGTAAATTTTGTAAGAACCTCATTCGTTATCCGCGGTATTTTTATGTGAGTTATGGAAATACAGGTCAAAAATATATCATATAACTTCTTTCTTCAAAGCCCGTTTGAGGTCAAAGCTCAACAATTTTAAGCCCAAAGGTGCCATTTTAAAAGAAGCTATGGTAGGAATTTTGGTCATTTTTCGCTTTGCTTTGAGGAAACTATTCTTCTCCTCCTCCTCATCCTCCTTTTCCCACTCCTCCGCCCGTAGATAGCTTTTGGGTAACAATTCAATTGTACTCAAATTTTGGGATCTTATTTTCAAATCAAAATGGGTATATTTTCCGTGAACTTTTGAAAAAATTCAGAAATTTTTCCTACTTGGTTCCTCATGATGCGGGGTGGGGAGGGATTTATGACATTTTAGGACAATGTTATTAATTTGTGTTGCAAGACCATAAATTTGACATTGTGATTCCGAATAAGCGTGAATTTCTCTCTAAATCCCATAAGTAGTTTAGTTCAAAGGTTGAGGGGAGAAATCTAAAATTGGCAATTGTTTCATATGAGGTATCAAAATATAGTTAAATTTGACCTTCGATCCTGATTCCCCCATTTCCCCCTCTATTCTAAGGTCGTGCGATATTTAGAAGAGAGAGGGAAAGGGGGGAGTCAAAATC
Source organism: Ferrisia virgata (assembly GCA_900060175.1). Classification (NCBI taxonomy): domain Eukaryota; kingdom Metazoa; phylum Arthropoda; class Insecta; order Hemiptera; family Pseudococcidae; genus Ferrisia; species Ferrisia virgata. The sequence continues at coordinate 18,909 of FIZR01005035.1, forward strand.
GAAAATTGATGATAGTTTTGGGTCCATTTCAAAATACAGGTATAGCGATACTGAAAAATAAAAAATGAACTAAAAAAAAATAAGTGATGTTATTTTATTTAATTTTTTTGATATCTACTTCAGGTTATCAGAAGTGAGAAATAAATACTTCATTCATGGGTGAAACGTATTTAAAATACAGGGTGCCCTGTCTCGATATAGACTCCCTTCAACAAGTAACTATGCAAAGCATGTCGAGTACATGTATGTATGTTTGACTGACTTTCGGATTGAAGGAGTCAAGATAATCATGTACTGAATTTTTTTTTTTCCTTGAAAATTTTTCAGCCTATTAAATTTGAGGGTGGAGACGAAATCTACAAATTTTTCGACTCTAATTTACCAATGTCTTTCCAATAAAAGTGCTGTGTACAAACGCGAAAGTGGTCGATTGAAAAATTGCTGATTAAATTTCATCAGATAAGGATATATTGTTTTAATGTTGGAAGAAATTTTGTAGTGTGATCACTAGTGTAGCAACTGTCAACGTTTGAAAGCGCAGAATTGTTGAAATTTTCTTTGGAAAGCAAAAAATATGTGGCCCGAGCGGAGCGAAGGTGAAAATTTTGTAAAATTTTGAAGCATCACCTTGATTGCTACGGATGAAGAGAAAATGGCGGAGCTCGTTAACTAGGTGAAGATAGCCAGCGGAAAACTTGCTCTTCGTATTAATGGATCAAAAACAAAAGTCAAGGTGGTGGATTGGGCCAAGTGTGTTCCATTTTCTACAGCCCTGAGCGAATACGAAAAGGCGAACACTTTTGCATATTTAGGCTCCAACATCGAAGTAGATCGAGGCTCGTTGGCCGAAATACAGCGCCGAATCGCTCTGAGTAAATCAGCTCATGTGATAACAAGATCTCCGGAAAGACAAGGAAGAGACTTATACAGTCACTTGTTTCCTCTGTTTTCCTATATGCCGCGGAAACATGACCTTTAAAGGCAGTTGTTGAAAGAGGAATCGACGCCTTTGAGATGTGGGTCTGGCAAAGGATGCTGAGAGTGTACTGGACTGCGCGACGAACTAACATTTCAATCGTTAACGAAATACAGGAGCCAGTCAGGCTAAGTGTTTTATGCGAGAAATGCATTCTAGGGTATTTTTGACATGTGAGACCAGGAGAGAGAAGTTGGAAATCTCGAAAAAGGCATTCCTTTGGTAAGGCTCCAGGTAAAAGAGGTGCTTTTTTAGGTGCAATTGGGTCGTAAGCGGCTGAGACCTACTGATGATGATGATATTGGTGCGGCATACCTTGTGCATTTGAATTTTCTACTTTACTGTAATATTTAGATATATGTGGCCACCTATCAAGAATATTTATTGGTCACCTAATTATTTATCTTTATCAAACTATGTATGTCTTATACTTGGGAAGTAAATGAACAGTTTGGTCTTGAATCTTATGTAGAAAACATCAAATATTGTAATAAGGGTAGTGCAATTATACTGATTGGCGTTATCGCAAATCGAGTGGAGGGGATCAGGCACTAGGATTGTAACGCGTAATTGTACTAGTTTTAGTACCAATACTTTATTCTTGGTACAGTCAGTGTTTTCGTTTCGTTTTATACCTGTAAGCTTTAGTTGTTACTCATTTTTTATATTAAAGTTTTCTTATTTCTGTTATCGGTAGTACTTCTCGTTACCTACCTCCTTTGCCTACACCTGTCCTTGATCCATAGTTACAACCGTCACCTTCATATGCCTGGCCGTAATACCAAAACTGGGGTGTTCTGTGCTGGTGTGCAGAGCACATTATAGGGTATTGAGAGGCTGTAGGTGGCTTTTTGAAAAAGGTGTAACGGTGTAGTTTTTGGTATTAAAAGGTAGATGCGACATTAATCGACGCTTGATCCATAGTTACAACCGTCACCTTCATATGCCTGGCCGTAATACCAAAACTGGGGTGTTCTGTGCTGGTGTGCGGAGCACATTATAGGGTATTGAGAGGCTGTAGGTGGCTTTTTGAAAAAGGTGTAACGGTGTAGTTTTTGGTATTAAAAGGTAGATGCGACAATTTTGGCCCTTAAAGCGGTCCTGTTTTTAATTGTTTTGTTACAAACACCAGATCCAGGAAGTACTGAGATAAGTATTCAAGTCGTAATATTTAAATCGCGTTTTTTTTATTGAATAGGATAGGGATCCTGTCAGGATCCAAATGATGGCAGTTTAGCCATCATTTCCTTGTAGAAGTACTGCCATCTGGTAGTATGAGAACACACCCGCACCTTGAGATCATTAAATTTGTCCCTTCAAAATTTAAAGTGTTCCATACGATGACCAGAAAGGCATTTTCAGGCCAATATCCAAAATTATAAAAATGATCCACTTTGGTTAAAACCCATACAACAATATAACATTGATCATTACATTTTGAACAATCACCAATTTCATCCAATTGTACAAATATTTGAATGCAAATTTCTTCACAGTTTTTGCCAAAAAAATGGGGGGGGGGTTGCCTTACAACATCCATATAGCTATAATATAACGTTACGCCACTATAACGGTGCAAATACGACCCATATCCAATTACACACATCGAGCTGTTAGTATTACTGTATAAAAACGTTTCATCGAGAGTCGACGTCTCGCCAATGTGGTTCGATGTGAATGGGATACGATGACGCGACGCTACGATAGACTTTTGACGTGAAATATGAGATTATAAGGGCCTGCTGTCTTCTATTCGAGGCGCAACGTGTGCTTGCGAGTATGATGTGTGGTTTTTTTTTTCTTTTTTCGTTCATTTTTCGTTTCGAGTATGCTATTTGTACGTATGTGGTATGCTGCGGAGTATATTGAAAAAAAAGGTATACCTATTACGACGAGGTAAATTGAAGCGTTACGTCCGTAAGGTAGCGGGGCAGTAAGTGGATTTTTTGTGCACTTTTTACCTACTCGACTACCCCACGAACGGTGGCGGCGTAGCGCTAGATTTTGAAATTAATTTTCTAAATTGAAATAGCGTGTAACAACGTAATTAAAAACCGTAAGGTTTCCGCACACGTCGACGTGATGCGTCCGTGCGTCGTCATCGTTGTCGTCCTCACCTTTCGCTGTGTATCTGGCGAAGAGTTAATTTTCTCGGCTGCTTTTGTATCGTTGTTGGCTGATGCTGATACGTTATATACTCGTAGTAGTATGTACGATGCTACTGTATAGCGTTAGGGGAGGCGACGCGGGGGTGCCGTTCAACTAAATTATATGGCGATGGCGATGGCGATGGTGGAGGTTTTATGTACACGAGAAAGAAGATGAGATTTTGGCGAATACGACTCGACTCGACGTGTGTTTTTTATGTACGCCAAGATTAAAGAACCGGAAGAGTGGGATGGAAAAAAGTGCGAAACAGAGAGAGAAAAATTATTATAGAGGCGAAGCTGGAAATTGAAGCGATGAGACTACGTTAAATGGAATTATAAAAAGGCGCGCGCCAGCCAGCCAGCCATCCAGCGAACGAGAAAGCGACGACGGAAATAATGGAAAAACGAAGTAAACAAAGTAGCAAATTCGCTAGACGAAAATACGCGCAAACGAGCGTACGTATACGTTTCGTAAGCGACTGAGCGTCGTGAAACAAATAAATTTAAATGAAGCGATGATTTAAAAATGGGGCGAAAAAAAAAGAAGAAGAAGAGAGAGGCGATGACGACAACGACGGCCATAGGATATTGAATTTCCGCTCGTAATGTTAATAAATTTTCCATTCGATCGGGTTTACTTGTGTCGAAATTAATTTCAATTTGTAATCGCGTAACGGAAGTGGAATTCGTTGGACGAGACTTGGATGATTGAATTTAAAACTAACTAACGAATGCGTGTAGGTGAAAATTACAGAATTTTGGAATTCTGTAATACTGCTGACGTGAATTTTTTTTACCGATCATTACGATTGGTTAGGTCTTTAATTTATTTTAAAAAAATATGTATATGCAAATGAATGCTTTTTGTTGGCAAAACGATAAAGGAAGTGGTTGATTTTTGCAGTAAATGCCTACTTGAAATCACAAAAAGGCTGATTTACAAACCTTACGAAATTTACCTTAGGGTTTTCAGTTTCTTAGCTAAATCCAGAGAAATGGAACACAAAAACCATGAAAAACTGTACGAAAAATCCCTCATTGGAAGTTATAATGAAACGCGGGGAGGGGGGCAGGAAAGGAATTTAAAAATTAAAATCTCCAAAAAACACGTCTAGAATCAATACTAAATCTACATATCAAATTTCAGCTCGTCAGATCAATTTCCAACAGAATTATAAGAGTAAACAACTCGAAAATAGTCGAACACTGAATTTAACTTAATCAAAAATATTTTTTTCGGAGCTGTAAGAAGAAGGTGAAATAGAGCAGAAAACTTGAACCCCCTCCCATCCCACGAAAATTTAGAGCGCTTTATGAATTCACTTGCCAAAGTTCAGCACACTGTGCTGGCTCAATGAGGAAAGGATGACCTTTTTTTAAGATCAAAAAAGTAAAAACCCCTCGTAGCTCATTCCATATCAAAACGACCCAAAAAGTAACTCGAGTCTTCCGATTCGGCTCAAAATTTTGTAACGAGTTCTTCTCAGTGGTCTAGTGGAGAATTTTTCGTCATTTTGGTCCTAATACTTTGGGGGGAATGAAAGGTGGCTCTTGTAATTTTCGAGCAATTGAGATTGTTCGTCTAAGAGCTCGACTTTGAAAGTTCATACTTCAAGACTGATTTGACTTAAATATATATCTGTTTGCGCAGTTTTATAGGTTATTTAAATGAGTTTCGGAATCGATGGTCAAAATTTCAAAAAGCTCAAAGTTAAACTTTTGAGATGAAGCTCAACTTTTCATGATAAATATAGAGGTTGAAAACTATCATTTAGAAACTTGGAAAAATTACTATAAAGAGACCTTTTTATGTTCGTTTTAATCAACTAATTTTCAACATTGGATCTAAATATCCCATATCCCTAGGGGGCAGAGAGATTCACAATGTTGGTCAAAGTTCTAAAAAATTGGAAAAAATGAAGTGGCACGTTGATTTTTACTAATTTAAGAACGGTGAGTTCGAATATCGGCTTACTTTTTTGATCCTATCCAGCCCCCTTCATCCTCTCAACATAATCAAAATGGCAAAAATAAATTGGCGAATCGATTCTTACTGATTTGAGGTTTCTTAGCATGAATATCAGCTTATTTTTTTGATCCGACCCCGACAACCCCCCCTCCCCCTTAATCGCCTAAACATGGTTAATATTTAGAAAAATTGTAAACGTGGTGTGACGTGTCGATTCTTTCTGATTCGAGAACGCTGTTTGAATATCTTTTTTTTATCCCATCCGGCCAACCTTCCACCCCCCTCCCCACCATCACCCCCACAACATGTTCAAAATCCAAACTAATTGAAACAATGAATTGGAAGATCGATTCTCACTAATCTGAGGTCTCTGAGCATGAATATCGGCTTACTTTTTTGATGTGACCCCGACAACACCCCCTCTCCCCATCCCTTAATTCTCTAAACATGGTTAACATTTAGAAAAATTGAAAACGTGATGTGACATGTCGAGTCTTACTGATTCGAGGACGCCGAGTTCGAATTACAATTTACTTTTTCAATCCGACTCTTCTGTAGCCACATTTTTTTTTAAATTTTTAGTAATTTGAAGGTAATTTTAGAGCACGAAGGAGTCGGATAGAGAAAGTAAGTTGATATTCGATCTCAGCGGTATCGAATTAGTATGAATCTACATGCTACACGTCAATTTTCATTATTTTTCAGTATTTTTCAATTTTTCACGTGGCTATTGGGGGCACTTGAGGAACGGATCCAAAAAATAAGCAAATATTCATGCTCAGCAACTTCAGATTAGTTACAATTGATTTTTCAATTCGTTTTTTTTCAATTTTTTTGAATTTTCGCCGTATTTAGGGGCTGGTGGGAACGTTTAGAGGAGTCGGATCAGTAAAATAAGCCGATAATAAAACTCAGTATCCTAAAATTGATAGGAATCGATATGTCACTTCACTTTTAAATTTTTTTGAATTTTGACTATAATTGAGAACCCATGTGCCATCAGCGGTTCGGAGACCCCTTTTGAAAATTAATGACTTAAAACCAGTGCAAAAAGTTCTATTCATGGTAATTTTTCAAATTTTCAAATGGTGGCTTTCAATTTTTATTTTCATTATGAAAAGTTGAGTTTTCAAAATTTTTAAAGGTCAACTTTACACCTTCGCGCAAACAAATTTATGCTTAGTCAAATCAGTCATGAAGATGAGCTTTCAAAGTTGAGCTGTTTGACGAAAAATTGCGATTACTCGAGAATTACAAGAGCCACTCCCATTCCACGTGGTTTCTTCAACAGACCATCGAGGGGAACTAGTGAAAAAATTTTTAACGAATTTGGAAGACCCGAGTTACTTTTTGGGTCGTTTTGATACGGAATGAGCCTCATATACTCAAAATCCTTCCTAATTTAAGTAAGAGGCTGATTGCATAATTTTTTATTATTTATCAATTGGTCGAAAAGTTAGAAATTTATTTCGATTTTTGCCCTTCAGCATCTGCTCCTTAAATTTGGACATGACTAAATCCATGATAGAATAGGTACATATCGGGCATGTCCAAAAATGGTCTTGACCATTAAAGAAAAACGTTTGGCTGTATGTATTTTTTTTTTTCATCATTATATTATTAGACTTGTGCCCAACATGGTTTGAAAACGCCTCGTTTCGTTGTATAATGAAATTCATTACTTTGGTAATTTACGCTTTATAGTGACATATAATACGGGTCGAGTACCATTAAAATGATAAAAAAAAAACGAGGGATTCGAGCTATTAAGAAGATTTTCCGCGAACTGCATCGACGTTAAATAATTATCGCGCGTTGCAACGTGACTCGACTCGAATTTTAAATGGGTTTGATACACAATGCGATGATTCGTAATGTACAATTGTACATGTATATTATACATACCTATGTTATACCCAGCACTCACGTACTCTCAATCATTCGTACCCTGAAACTTTTAGCCGATATAAACGAACGATACTTTTTAATTCGTGAGTTTAAAAAATTTACATGTGTTCTTGATGATAAAACGTGATGCTAGTGTAAACCTTTTTTTAAACTATGGAAAATCATTAAAGATTTAATAACATTATAGAGTGATTTAGAGTGCAATGTTGATCAGTGTTTTGTTTTAATTTTTCCTCCTTCCTTTATTCAGTTCCAGTACTCTATCATATTTTACTGATTATTCCAAATTTCCTTCATAAAGAGCATACCTGGATAAGAATGGTGAATTGGGCCTTGGTTGGAATTTTTAACTATTTTGTGGAAGTTGCTTATGAGTTAGAGGACCAATATTTTTACCAGCGAGTTTTCAAAATACTGTGACCTACCTTCCCTGGATAATTTTAAAATCTCAACAAAAACCATATATATGTGCCTCTCTCATTCGACTATGTTATTTTTTTGAAAACCTGAAGAAACTCAGAAAATCCTAGTAAAGGCTTCATATTGGTTGAAAATTATTTAAAATTAAGCATTTATTTGGTAAGATCATCATCGGGTTAGAATTAATTTCCTAATATACAAGGTGTTCTATCTCAGTGGGAAACGCCTTTAACCTGAAACTATGCAACACATACCTGGCCTATGCATGTGTGTTTTCATGATCTAAAGATTGAAGGGGCGCAGGCTAAAAAATTTTTTCCGAATCAGTGTAACTCATTCAAATATTTTTCCCTCCACAACCATAACAGATAGAAACTTGGTCAGATCTGAACTTTCCCAGTGCACTGCGCAAATTCGTGAAAATTCTTATTTTCAAACAACCGTATCGCTGCCCCTTCAATCTGGAAGTCAGGAAAATATATATACCTGGATTTGGTACATGTTGCTGAATACCTAGTTGAAAGGGGCTTCTTATTGAGACAAAACACCCTGTATAAAATTATCCCAAAAATTAATAGATTTAAAAAATATAATTGTTTTTGCTAATAGTACTGATTTTGAGTTTGGTAGCTAAAAATTTTACTATGAGCAAAGGTGTCGCCAAGGAGGGCTCGATAAGAGGCTTCCCCTAAAAAAATATTGGCTCTTTTTTGGTTCTTTGTAAAATTTCACTACTTATGTATAAAAACTACACAGAGTGTTTCAGGAGGGCAGGAGAGGCTGATCTACACTGATTCAAAAATTCTTCCACCCTCTCGAAATCAAAAAAATTATTTGCTCAGCTCGATACTGATCAAAATTGATCGAATTTGGGAAACAGGCTACGATTGGCGTGTTATTTGATATTCTGGGTCTCGGATCAAAATTCAGTTGTGCCCAAACTTGAGGCAGAGGGTGTTGAAAGGTTGAAATCGCAAAAATTGCTTCTTGTTAAGCCAATCTATAGACAATCTAAAGTCGTATAACGAATCCAAAAATCTGCCTCCTAAGTCAATTACGAGAGGAGATATGGCAGTTTCCCTCCTTTTTGACCCTGAAAAAGGCCTATTTTCCTCTCTCGCCCCACCAAATTGAGCTAGGAAATTGAAATTTGGCATGTACATTCAGTTCAGACCCTGGATGTGCCTTTTGAGGGTTCCAACTTTTTAGAGACTCCGTGCACCTCCTTACAGCCTAAAAATGTGGGTTTTTGGGTCGGATTTCTCATGTTTTGAGTTTGTTTTTCGCATGATTCCACTTCAGATTAAGCTAGGAAGTTTAAATTTGGTACGTACATTTAATTGAGACCCTACATGTGTTTTTTTTTGGGGTCCTGACTTTTTAGCTCCATTGTACCCTCCCCCTCCCACAGCCCCCAAAATGTGGTTTTTTGGTCAGGTTTTCTCATTTTTTCAGTTTTTTCAGTTTGTTCCTCGCATAACTCTCCTCCAAATTTTGCAAGGAACCTGAAATTAGGTATGTTCATTCAGTACAGACCATAGTTGTGCCTTTTGGATATCTCAACGTATCAGCCCCATTTCATCCCTTCACAGCCCCAAATATGTGGATCTTTGGTTATTTTTTCTTATTTTTTGATTTTTTTCTTCGCATAACTCTTCTCCAAATTGATCTAGGAACTTAAAATTAGGTATTTAAATTCAGTAGGAGCCCCAGTGCCTGTTTAGGGGTCTTGACTTTCAGCATCATTGCATCCCCTCACAGTCGTAAACTTGTGATTTTTTGGTCGAGTTTACTAATTTCTAATATTTGTTCCTATCGTAGCTCCCCTCCAAATTAGGCCAAGAAGTTGAAATTAGGTATGTACAGTCAGTAAGAACCCCAGATGTGCTTTTTGGTGGTTTTGACTTTTTAGCCCCATATTGAACCCTTTCTACCCTTTATAATTTTTTTTTTGTTTATGAAACTTATAATTCCCTGTTTTCATCGCTCGTAGAAAATTTGAACCCCCACACCCCTGAAATTTTTTTCGGAAAGGCTAGGTCAAACTCCAGACTCTTCTTGAGCCCCCCCCCCAATCTTCAATTTCAGTGAAGACGCCTCCGGCTTCGAGGGTTTCTTCATATGTTTTTTTCACCTGTTTAGGATTCTTGTAAATTGGAGCTAACGAATTTTGGAGGTTTCTTATGAGGATCTCGTGGCACTTATTTTCACTTACTTATCAACTTCGGAACTTGATTTTATAGATAGACTGATTTCGATATCGTTTCAGTTTTCCGATAACATCGCGTAATAGGTACACAATATCTACGATAATATAAATACCCGAGTTAACGCCCTACGGTGATATCCCATTAAGGGTTGATGTTCTGCGCCAGGATAATTAATGACGGGAACAGAAAAAACACAAGCGAGCGAAAAAATAATAATAATTGAGGGGTATTAGGGGTATTGGATGTCGAAAAAAAAGTATGTACGTGATATGCGTATAGACGTACACGGTTCGCTATTCATCATTTCACGTTGACCAGACAGTTCGCAGCGTGTGACACATATTGCACCTACGTCCTACGTACACCGAAGGTATTTTCGCGTTAAACGCGACGACAATGAACCCTTTTTGTATGCGAATGAGAAACAAAGTGGAGAGAAGCGCAGAGGCGAAGAAAAAAGGACGACAGCCAGAAGGTAAATTAGATAATACACTGCGGCGAACTAGAGCAAAACGAATTCAGGCGACGATTTAGCTTAATTATTCGACGAATATATTTGTAACGTGAAAAAGCATACCTACCCTAACAACGAGTGTACCTTTACCTATGTACTTATGGGTATGGCAGCTTTTGCGACAGACCTACTTGTAGCAGTGTTCTAAGTGTATGTGTGTACTCAGTACCGAATACTCGGAACAGATAGCAGGTGGGTAGAACCAGGGTGTACTGCTAATGAAGAATCGTAACCATACCTTATACTACAGATGTAGATTGTTGGGTATAATACTTATTCGTATAATGTTATGCTGCTCGACGCTGGTACTACAAAGACATTATTGTATGTATGTGTATGCTCAAAAGAACCTACAGAGAGACATATTTGATAATGTTGGTATATTAAACACTCTTACTCGAGGATATAATATATTATTTAGGTATGGGTGTATGCATTGTAGTAGTAGTAGTAGTAGTAGTAGTAAAAGTCGTACAAAATATTGTACGTCTACGTAGTACGTAAGGTACGTAGCTACGTAGATAGGTAAAGAGAGGTACGAGTACCTAACTAATACCTTTGTGCATTATATTCGGGTACGGGGGTACAAGTCGACGGTGTAAGTGAATTGCCATGCAAAGAGGGACGATATTCGGATGGAAATTACCATTATAGTAATTTTTTGTCGCGTCATTTGTGCGGTTTTACATGTACCTACCTAGCTACCTACCGACGTAGAATAGAACTGCATAAATAGAGAGCCACTAACATAAAAGGTACCTAGTTTGTAATTGGAGTGTTCGCGTACACGATACGTATTAAATAGGTAAATTACATCAGATAAGTTTTAAATTACTATTATAACTATTTTAGGTATGTAGCTTGCAGTGAAACAAATATCTACAATAGAGAAGGGACAGGGTTTTATTGAGGTTTAGATTGTTAAAAAGAAGTACGGAAAATGATATAGCGCGTAGCTATATGTATGTATATGTGTTCACTACACCTACTTAATTGACTCCATTGAAAGGTCGACACTTTTCTATTCCAAGCAGAAAGCTATTTCACTTTATATTGTACCATAACTGAGACTTTATTAGCGTTCCAAATTAGCTTACAGATGAAGCTAAAGGGAAATACTTGAAGCACCTAAGCGCGCGCATTGTAATATGACAATTTTTTCATATCGTTATAAAGACGACGAAATTTTTGAAACTGTAGGTACAATGAGCGGTTTAAGTTTAAGGTGCACTTCGACGTAGTAAAAAGTAAAAGAGAAACGATAAAAAAGAGAAGAGAAAACATCACTTCGTGATGCTTTTTCAATTTAATTTATCTGACGTGTAAATTTAGCGAACATCCGCGTTACTCTTTTTTTTTCCTCGGGTATACTTGTGTGACACCTACTTGAACCACCTGAGTCTAGAATATTGTCAAATCGACGTTATTATTTTGATTTTTATGTTTAAATTTCACGCTGTATTCGAATTCTAATAAATGTTCGACTATTTTGTAAATTCCTATACGTTTATTGTACAACTTTTGCTGATTTTCTTTTACATTTACATGTATCCTTACTTCTCTGGAAGAGTTTTAATAATCTTTGTGCTTTGTTACCTGATTTTTTATGCATGGCCCATCACCTGGCAGCCGATCACTGTTCAATTTGATGCTTGAATTCGAGGGCATATGCAAATTGGGGTGCATAATGTGGAAGAACACCAGCGTTACAATTCGCGGAATATTTTAAAGTTTTGTTGAAAAAAAAAAAAAAACGTGTTAGGGAATACGATGAGGTAAAATATTCGTACCTGGAAATTCATTTCAATCTCGTGATCTAGGCTTTGTCGTTGTCTAGCACAAAGAAGAGGCAAGCGGTAATAAATCAAGACCTTTTTTTTTGGCTGATTTAAGTGTAAAATAAATTTTCTTTCAACGTAGAATTATCGTTAGCTATGCAACAATAGATATCGCTGGCCTGTTACTGTACAGGTTTATCTAGTTAAAGTGTACAACTTGATTACTAGGTGTAAACAAGTAAGTTTGGATAACAGTAATAAGTTACAAATTCTTCGTAAGAGAAAGGTGAGTTCCACTCACAGAGTACAGTGTGTTTTAGTTTCAATTATACGTAGTTCATTCTGTTGTAACTAGATGAAGATTATTTTTCCAGCCAGCAGCAGATTGGTATTGTATTTACTTATTTTGAATACTTGCTTGCTGGTGGGGTGTTGTGTAACGACATTTGACACTCTCTAGCTCTTGTAGATGCTATCCTACAAGTGTGATAACGAAGTGAATCGGCTACAATCGTGGCACCCGACCAAACGTTGGCAGTATACCGATGTCTTGTCACTTTGTGACATGTCGCCAAGCCTTAGCAACATTGTTGAGGCTGTAAGAAGGGGGTACTGAGTCAAGTCATATAACTGTAAGAAAATAAAAGTCAATAATGTAACTTTACGTCACACTATCTGTTTTTTTGTATCTCCGCTTTTGCTTGCCACCCTCTTTCCCCGCTTTAACGTACGAATGCATGACTGGTTCG
>FIZR01005038.1:0-60309 GCA_900060175.1 Ferrisia virgata
GTTTTGGGGGGGGGGGGGGGGTCGTCAGAATTAAAAAAATATGGCTATAAATATGAAAAAATCAATTTTCTCAAATTCTTGACCAAAAAAATGAAAATGGAGGTCCAATGATAAATCAAAATTCGTCCAGAGGCTCCAAAAAGGCCAAAAACGAATTAGAAATGATTGTAGGGATTCGATATTCAGGGTAATTTCATGTTCAATATTTTCGATCGTGTTGTCGCGAACTTAAAAAAATTTACAATTTTTTTCTCATTAATAACCATATTTTTAAATTTTGAATCAGCCTCCCCTCCTCCCCTCCCATCCAATATGAAGGACCCAAATTCTAAAGGCTGAAAATTTGGAAATGAGCACTTTCCAGATCAAAGATGACGAGCTCCAATCACAAAAATAAGTGAATTTCAATAGTGCAAAAAACCACAACAAGATGAAAATGATGATAACTCTGAATGATTGTCGAATAGTCTAACTTGAGATAATTCTGCCAACAAGAAACCTTTTATCAACAACCACAAGCCCAAAAACCTCATCAGAACTTAATTTTATCAGCTTTAGTGCCTCAGAAATTGATCCAATCAAGCAATGAAATTCAACGGCCATAAAATAATATTACAGCTTCTCGCAAGCTCGAAAATTATCTTCCAATTTTTACAACATCGCAACGCTCTGATCATTTTGTTGGCATAATAAGTCGACTCACGAGCCATGCAATAATTTTATTAGCATTTTTATAGAAAAAAATCGAAGAACTGGTGCAAAAAAATTCCGAGAGTTATTTTAAATTTCAGTGAGGCTTGGATAAAACACGACAATTATTCAATAATATGTCGTAATCGTCGCTCATTTCAAACAACCGGAAAAAAAAACAAGAAGATGAAAACCACGAAGCAAAAAACTAGAGAATTTCGTACGAACCATTTGCATCATTTCGTAGATCATTATTACGATCTTCACCGAATTGTCATTTTTTCAGCTACGATTACCCTATTTACAAAATTACACGCAGAAAACATGCCGCTACGCTCGTCATCGTAAGTATTTCAACTTCCAAAACGACACGATGTGCGATGTACGATTCGAGCCAAACATGTAAATTAAATGTGCATATTAAAATGAAAAAAAAAATAAAAATAAAAATAAAATAAAATAGAAAAAAAACAGCCCAAACGAATTAGCTACCGCAGACGAATTTTTCAATTAGACCACATATCAGAGCGTTTCTCAACACTACCACATCTTCATACACGTACCATAGCATCAACCCAAATGCACAACACATAGAGAAAGAGTTGCTACTACTCCATAAGTCGTAATCTTTTATTAGAAAACTACCAACTCCCACAACACAATCCCATCGTAAGCGCGGTCTCGGAGTAAACCTCGTCGTAAAACAGAAGGAAAAAAAAATTTCTCGCACACGATGTGCTTATAACCATTGCGAGTACAAAAAAAAAAGTTTCTAATTAGAACGAGTATAACCGGGTAAGTGGATTCGCAGAATCGAACTCCATTTAATTAATATTCCTTTTAATTTGAAAAAAAAAAAAAATCATTTGGACGATACGAGCGTGCAAAGCGCGCGCACTCGCGAGATATGTGCATAATAAAAATTAATTCTTTTTCGCTCAATAAAAACGAGTTTCCAGTACGGCTCTCGGGTTTATTTCCAAAACCTCCCGTATATTATGCTTATACATAAAAATGTACACACTCGGTGCTGCGGTACCTAACAACTTTGCCAAAAATATTCCTCGTTGGATAACCGCGCGAGCACGGAGCGCAATCGCGGACGCGGACGCGGGCGAGTGCGCCATAGTACTCTATGGCCGCGCATAATATACAGTAAAAACCACCATTATATATAGTGCCAATTAAGTCGCCGAAAAATTACACATTTTATAGTTTTCCGAAACCAGATGTCGACGATAAACAGCCAACAAAAAAAAAAAAAGAAAAAAAATACCACAGCAATAAAAGGCAGGTGTTACGTTTCGTTTCCAATTCGAACAATTATTGTATAGTATGTCTCTTCTATGCCTGCGTAGCACATTACAGATACCTATTACCTATATGGTCGCGGATCTATAATTTTTTTCTTCCATCAAAAACGCCCCGATCATTGTCCAAACACGACCGGAAAACGGTCACTGTATCATTGTATGGCCAAGGACAATTCCACTTTTTCCCCCAATAATACTCGTCTATGGTAGTACATAACGAAGATCCAAAATGGGAAGACATTCTTCAAACTTACCTAAAACAGAAAAACAAAAATACTTATAAATTAATCAAAAGTCAACCAAGAAAGAGCTATAGTTAAGTTAGTAAAATGTACATTCAACGTATCATTCTCAATTCATTAGTAAGCAGCATCGACATTTGAGTTTTTGTTTTCGTTATTTTTAAAAAGAAAACATTATCTCGTAAACGTCGTATTTCCCACGACAGAGCCGTGGAAAATGTGTCACATTTGCACGGGCTCAATACGATCGGTTTCCAGTTCTTTATTTTCATTTTTTTTAACCGTATTTCATCAGTTCGATATTTTTGAAATTTTTTTAGCACTATTTACGAGTGAATAAGACGTTTTGTAAGAAAAAATTTCCACCGTAGATGAGGCCATTTACTACAATATGGCCGCTTAAAATTTTTTTAATAATGCCATAACCCAACGAAAATTATCAAAAAAATTGTGAAAATTTTTTTACACATTTTTTTGACCTCGTTTATACTGAAAAATACAGGATTTTTATAGGCGTACTTGGAGAAGAACAGAAAAAATTGAGGAAAAAAAACAATTTTGACCTCTCCTTGAAAAAAATTTCGGTATAGGTCCAAAATTTTCATTACAATGTTTTCTAATTATGATTCACTTTTTGTATTAGGAGTGGCCACAGAATTGATTTCAAAGGCAGATCCACCACTTTTTTGTTTTTCAGAGTTTCCAAACTCATGTTTTAAAATAGGAAAAACATCGTTTATTTTGAATTTTCTGGATATGAAAAAGCAAAAAAAATATTTTCATTAATTATATCATCAAAAATGATAAAATTTCGTATTTTTCTTGAAAAAATTCAAAATAAATAATTTTCTTTCATCTTTAAATCCCTAAAAAGCCAAAAAAATTAACGAAATTTGTTTTTCGACCTCATTTGGTTTTCTATGACATGTTAATACCAAAACCAAAAAAATTTTCTTCCTTTTTTTTTTAACGCCATGTTCTGCAACTTTGTTTTTATATAAATTTTAAAATTCTTAGCCGTGACCGGGGGGGGAGGAGTCAAATTAACCCGAATTTCTACCAGCTTCATTTAACGTCATTTTGCAACTTTTTTACACTTCCTCCCCCCCTCCCCAACACTATCAAAACAAAACAAAATAAAATTAGAACACCTTGATAGATACTACAGATAGCGAGAAGGAGAGGGAGCAAACCATTTATGCCGAATAAGCTTCTTCCACTCCAAAAGTTTTTCAGGGTATGCAGAAAACAACCTGTTTAAATTTTAAGAACGTATTTAGAACATCATAAGAATTTATGGAAACATCGAAATTAAAAATGTAAAAAAGAAAGAATTTTTTTCTGTTTCTATATAAACTTCGAAATTCCAAACTGGGCGGGAGGGAAACGGATAAGAGTCAAGTTAAAGACCCCAAATTTTTATTACGTTCAAAGTTTACATAAAAACAAGAAAAAATTCTATCTTTTTACAATTTTTTTTCTATTGTAAAATCTACAAAATTGAAGCTCAAACTTGGAGAAATATACCTTTTAGTTGTTAAAAATCTCAAGTTTTTCAAAATTCTTCCCTCTTTGCTCGGTCATTTACACGTGTCAACTGTTGCATTTAAAATTGATTTCAGTCCCCCTCCCCCTCTACCGCGTTAAAAACAAATTTAATCAGCTTTAATATAAACAATTGAATATTCATTCGATTTTCTGATTTGTCACGCTGATGGCTTGAACCGCCTCCCATCTCGACAAACCACTTCTAAACTCAAATTCTCCAACTCTTCCAACTTCTCAGCTAATTTTTGGGCTTTTGGTATTGCCTATGTAGAAAAAATTTGAAATCCCTTTCGACTAGTTTGAAAAATCGTTTATATATTTTTCAAAATTCAAAATCATTACCCTCCCCCCGCCCCCATCTTCTCATAAATTTTCAACCACCGTCAACTCGAGTCTACTGTTCGAAATTTTATTCGTCAATTTTCAACGAATCAAAATACTAAGCTAGAGCTCTGAAAATTTCGACTAGGAAAATTCGTCATAAAAATTTATAACTCGTGAACAGAAACTATAAAAATTGAAATTGGTGGTACCATTATATTTCATCGACTTGGAAACCGTATAAATACAGAATACATATTTCCCGACTTTGGCTCACGTCCAATGATATCTTGACTCCAGAATTGGAATTTATAAGTAAATTTTTTTCGAAATAAGATACTTATTTAATTTGGGTAAACACCTAAAACCGGTTTCATTTACGAGTAGAAATCAGCAGTCATTTACATCTTTGGTAAAAAAAAAAAAAAAAAAATCATATCGAGTTCAAATTCTCGATTTATTATTAAGCTAAAGTAATAATAAGAAAAAAAAGAAAGACTAAAGTTCACTTGAACCGAACATCTCGCTATTTCGAGCAAAAAAGTATCTTCGAAGCAAAATATTAAGCTTACAGATCAACTTGTTGGACCGATTTACACCAATACAAAGAGATGAATGACCTTGCTGAAGTTAAAATAAGAACTGTTTACCAAAATCAAATATGATTTTCCATTCCTCATCGTTAACTGCTTTCTGGTTTTCGAGCCTACTTACACGTCTATCCTCTCTCTTTCTCTCTCCTGGCAGGATACTCATTTATGCTATACCCTTAGGAATCTCGCTCTGGCAGACGGAAAACTCTGTTATCGCCAGATCAAAATGCAACGAAGATTAGTTTCCATTTACGTCAAATACATGCGTTACGTGTACTAAGTTCGCGTCATAACGCCATAACACGTCACACCGCACCACCATCGATCGTGAGCCTAATCACAAAATGAAAAACCTACTTTGAAATTTGCACAGGTGTCGACGCATAAACGACAACAAACCTTATATCACTATTTTTTTTCCCGCTGGCGTTTATGTCGCCCCATGTACTATACACACACATACACACACACACGTACTATACATTACCATACATAACCTGTGAACATGACGGCAAAGCAATTAAGATAGGAAGAGGGTGGAAGGATATCAAGCGCTGATGCCACAGTCGATCCGTCAGACCCACCACCGACGTCGAACTACGACAACGACAACGATTCGATACGACACCTTGGTTCGCACGTAACGTAACGTAAGCTCGCGTCGTCGTCGTCGTCGTCGTCGACGTCGTCCGGGTGGGAGGGGGAGGTAGCAAATTTCGTGGTCGTAGTAAAATCGATTTCAATTTGAATATACCCCGAGATCGGTATTCCCCTGCGTAAACATTTCCTCGGCGAAAGATTATCCAATAATCCTAATTAATGCGATATTTTCGTTCTGTTGCCAAACTGTTACGAAAAGACGACTTTTTTGGCAACGTCGCCCTCGTTATCTCGAGCGCTTCCAAATACGATTTTTGGACGGCCACCATTCGGCGTGTTGTATTCGTCGGGCGCTCTGTACACTACACACAAAACGTCGACTTCGCATCGACTCTCTCGTAAACAGCAAAGATAACAGCCCCGGAATTGGCATCCACTACGACTTCCAACGCCAAAACTGCTTTTTCAACCTCCCTACCGAGTTGGCAACTTCTCCAGCGGCTACACTAACCCTTCTTCTACATCGCAGCCAAATAGCGAATATTCTAATATATGTTTATCATAATGTGGAAATTACTCTCGGTGAATATCCTTCGTTTTTATAACCATTATCACTTGGCTAAATGAAAATCGTTCGATTTTTCAACAAATCATATATAAATTTTTTCCATCTACCAAATAAAAAAAAATATATATATATATAAAAAACGACAACGAAATTCTTCAAATTTCCAATTACTTTTTCACCGATATAGCGCCACTATCCAATCCCAGAATGTAACGAAAATCCCATTCTTCAATATTTTCCAACTTCCCAAAACCTTGTATTCTCTCGCAAACAGAAGTAAAAAAAATTGAATAAAATTACGTCCGCGTTTTATGTTGTTTTTTTCCCCTTCTTCACTTCGCATACAGCTTCACTTCAATTCATTCCAACTTGTATAACGAGTGGAGAATTTTCAAAATGAAACATACCCTCTTCGGGGTATATTCTGCTGGCTACTGCGTATGCGAGCTTTTCGCTCTTCTCAGCCACTCGACGTAACTAATTTACAATTAAATTGTTGTTTTTCGGTATTTAGCGTAATCAGATGCGTATATAGCTGTAGCCAAAGCTATACGCGCAGTTGAAAGAAAGAAATTATCATATTCCAGACCGGATTTCACACAAAGTACTCTTACAAACCTGATGTGTTTTTCAATCGTATACCACAAGGAAAAAAAAAAAATCTTCCACAATCACGATGACAAAAAGCAGTTGTAATTAGAAGACTTTGTATTCTGAGATTGTATATACTGCACGTATGCTGCTGCTCCGCTAGTATTATCTTATTATTTTATTTTTTCCACCATAAATATGTATTTGTATACTTCCGGTGTTAAGATAACGATGTTTCGAAACTGGATTCCAAGTTTACATTCGTAAGCCTGAACATTGAAGAGAGGAGAAAAAAAACTACAAACTTTTTCAATTTTACAACGCCTTATCGTTATGGAATGCTTAAAAAGATCCAGCAAGGTGAATTCAATATACCTATCATTGACTTGATAAGAAGATATACCTCTCCTATTGGCAGCTAGAATACGCCTTCCTATATAATGTGACGTGTCTGAAGTTGAGAATTACAGCTTTCACAATACCGAACGTGAATTTTCCACCACCTCATTACCATTATTATGACACCGAAAAATAAAAATATACAAAAAAAAAAAAAAAAATAGGGAAAAATACATAAGAGAGAAGAAAAAACACCTAATAATTTTCAAGTACTGCGCAACCTGCGGCATTATTCAATATAAATATTAATAAAGTATCATTAATAAACCATTCTACGTAGAAGAAAAAAAAAATACACCTCCATTATTATATTTCGTATTCGAGAAACACTCTAAACCGACGAAACGAACATAGGAAAAAAAAAAGGTACCTCATTAATATTTCTATTTCTTAATAAAATTTCAACTTACTTAATTCAAAATACAACTTAATTATACTTTTTTTCTCTTCAATATACCAAAGTAGATGAAAGTTCGTATTTTCACACAGAAATACTGCTGGTATACGAATCGCGTACTATCTGCCAGATTTATTCGAATTTTATTTTGTATTTTTTTTTTTTTTTTTTTTTTTTTTTTTTTTTTTTTTTTTTTTTGTTTGCATTTACAATATCGCAGTCGTATCTTTACCATTTTGTCCTACCTTGGAAGAAAAATCGCCACTCAAATTGAAACGATTACTTTGCTATATATCGTGGGAATTGTGGTAGCATTTTTTTCAAAACGCCTTGTCGTCGTAAAAAAAAAAAAAAAAAAGCTGATTTCCGTTGCGAACACGTAATACGAGAATAAGATATACGATGCGATGTAGATGAGTCATTCGACGAGTTTCCTTACATCTGCTACGTGTGCATAGCTTTTGAATTGTAATCAGATTATTGATTAGTGTATTTCAGTTGATTAGAAGTGCACACACAATCTGCCCGGTCAACTGTTTCCTCTCTTTTATTGTACAAACTATGTTACGAAATTGTAATGGAATTAATCGGAGCATACATCGCATGTAAAACGAGACTGAAAACGTATCCGCTTCGTTTGATCTTAAGTCCAAATGTAATTTAGCTAACGATTGAGGTTTGAAATTTTAAATACAGGAGAAGAATAGCAGATTTAAATACGTAGCATATCTTTGGTACGGATACATCGTACCACTAGGTGTACAATTAGCGTGTCCCTTATTCTGCAAAGGCAGGAATTTCAAAATACATACCTCGTCAGTTTTGTTCTTTTTACCGCCACACACCTTTGAGCTGCGTTTGAACCAAATTGATGCACGTTAACCCGAGCTAACTTGGCCTTCAAGTCGCGTTGATATATTTGCACAATTCCTGAGAGTCAATTTTTGAGTTTTTTCAAAAAATGAAGATATCATCTTGTACAGCACAAAAAACTGAACGTGAAATATGCGAATAGATTTTGACTAAGATCAAAACTGCAGGAGTTATGAGGGATCAAAAGATTGACAAAAATATCCCGCTTCATAAATACGCATGCGAGTAGATTACGAAGCGAACTAATTCCCCGATTTCAACTATTTCTACTGGGTACACGTACTTTGAGTAGGAAATTTAACTCCCTTACCTCAGAAGGAGGTGGTTGGTACCCATAATGATGATTTTATCAAAAATCACCTTACTTGGAGGACCCCTAGCACCCCACCCCTCCCCCTTCCGGCGAGAAAGCTCAAATTATGTATGGTTCATATCCCCCCCCTCCCATCAAAATTAGCATCCACAGTAAAAAAAATAGTTGAAATTGGGGTATTAGTTCCTTTCCTGATCCACCCTCGTGCTTATTTAACAAGTACGAATAATTTCGAAAAAACTCAAAAATTGAAGAATTATACTACTTGGAAATTTTGTAAATACACTTATATTGAATGCCCAAGTCGTCGGCACAGGTTTAACCTGCTTCGATTTGGCTGAAAATACAGCTCAGAAGTGTTTTGGAGGTAAGAGGAAAAAAATTAGGTGGTATGCGTTTTGAAATTCCTACCTTGGTAAAATAATATGCCAGTAAATGGTAAAGAAATACAGCAAAGACAAGTAGAAACTTTTGAAAACCTCCACCTAAAAAATAAAAATCGTGATTTTTGTTTAGTGATCTTCGCTTAGAAATCAAATAAAATGACGGCTTATCACAAAACGCTAACAAAAGGTATGTTCGTGACAGCAATTCTCCATAATCCATAGTGAAAAATGGCTTTTTTTGCAACTTTGAAAATGGAGGATTTTTTCACATCTGTTCACACTGCTATTCCAACAAATTACAGTTGAAACAAAACCACATTCGATTGGTTAAGATTTGATAATTATGACGGTATCGTGATGAGGAAACTTTGTATAGAGATAAATTCGTAAAAATGCTTGCTACGTTCTCTCGCATTCGATACACGATGATGTATCTATATCTATCTAATGAGTGTGGGAATTATCGACGTCGAGTTGGTGGTTTTCATTTCAACGAGAAATATCAATATCGTTATCGGTCTTGTCTTCCATTCAAGCGCATATCCTTCACAGAGGTTATATGCACTGAGATTAGCTCAAGATTTACTACTATTTGTCTGGATAACGTGTAATGATTTCATCAACATTTCGGGGAAAAAAATTATAATCTGATGATTGTTTAATGGAGCATTTGTAAAGAAGCTCGTTAAACAATTTGTAAATCTTTTCAATAGTCAATTAATTGTATTTTCCCTTTAACTCGAAGAGTGAAAAATTCATTTCAACACCTTCTCATTTTCGGGTATAATTTTGCGACTCTCCAAGAGACCCATCAACTATCCTGATATAGAATTAAACACATAACATTTTCAGTTCAGGGCGATTTTACCACTGAAATCATATTTCCAGAGTTATAAACGAACTTGTGCTGAAAAAAATGCATCAATTTTGAGTATTTTTTGTAAAAAGTAGAATTGTGCTTTTTCAAAAAAAAAATGAAAAATCCATCTGAAACAGAATTTAGGGTACAATATTTTTGAACTCTAGCACCTTTTCCATTTGAGCTTTCCATAAAGCGATATGTACAATGGAAAAGCAAATTTTTTGTGATTTTAGCTGCCTCTAGAGTCAACTGCACAGCTGGCGGGGTAGAGCTTTATTCACCTAATTTTTTCATATCATATTATCAATGAAAACCAGGCTATTACGGACCATCAAACCACAGTGATTGGAGGGATGAGTATCAGCGAAATGCGTTTTGGGGCCTTAGAAGAGCGTTGAGACTATTTTTGACCATGTCAGGTATTTATTCCTTTAAATTGAAAAATTTCTTTTTCCTTCGAAACTAAAAATCATTTGCTTCGCTGGATACCGACCAAAATCAATCAAATTTGTGAAATAGACTTGGATTCCCGACGTATTTGATATTTCTGAGTGGGGATGACCTGGGATCAAAATTCAGTTATGCCCTAATTTGGGGGAGGGGTTGTTGAGGAGCTAAAATTGTAAAATTTGTTCGTTTTTAAATCCATCAACAGAGGATCAAAAGTTTAGTAACATATCCAAAAATCAGCCTCCTAGGTCAATTAGGAGGGAGAAATGAGGGGTTTTCCCCTTTTTGGCCTAGAAAAAAATCTGTTTTAACGTATATCTCCCTTCCAAATTGAAGTACGCCATGTACATTTAGTAGTGGTCGTATAAGTGCGTTTTTGGGGGGTTTTAATTTTACAATCACATTTCTCCCCTCACCCTTCCACCACTACAACTATAAAAAGATAATTTTCTAGTCGTTTTTTCTTATTTTTTGAATTTGTTCCACGCATATCTCCCCTCCAAATTGAGATAGGGGGTTGAAATCTGATATGCAGATTTTGCAAGGGTCCTAGATAACGTATATCTCCCTTCCAAGTTGAAGTACGCCATGTACATTTAGTAGAGGTCGTAGAAGTGCTGGGGGGGGGTTAATTTTACAATCACATTGCTCCCCTCACCCTCCCACCCTTACAAATATAAAAAGATAATTTTTTTGTCGTTTTTTCTTATTTTTTGAATTTGTTCCACGCATATCTCCCCTCCAAATTGAGATAGGGGGTTGAAATCTGATATGCAGATTTTGCAAGGGTCCTAGATAACGTATATCTCCCTTCCAAGTTGAAGTACGCCATGTACATTTAGTAGAGGTCGTAGAAGTGCTGGGGGGGGGTTAATTTTACAATCACATTGCTCCCCTCACCCTCCCACCCTTACAAATATAAAAAGATAATTTTTTTGTCGTTTTTTCTTATTTTTTGAATTTGTTCCACGCATATCTCCCCTCCAAATTGAGATGGAGGGTTGAAATCTGATATGCAGATTTAGCAAGGGTCCTAGATGTACCTTTAGCAGGTTTTCAGATTTTCAGTCTCATTATATGCCCTCGCAGCACCGAAAAAGTAGTTTTTTTTTTCACCTCACAACTTACCCTCTAATCAAGACATAATTTAAAATTCACTTTATTAAGATTTTTTTTTAAGGGGTAGGACCTTGCCTGGCTGCAAAAAAATATACATACGCATCAGCACTCTAGAATAGCCCATATTTTTGAGCTAAATTTTTACAAATGGATTCCTTCCAAATTTGAAATACCATCATATCAAATTTTATGCACCATACGAGTAAAAAGTATTCCATCTACCTATAAGAATTCTATCTTTAAAATTCAAAGTAGGCACATGCACCAATCTAAGATTACATCGTTGGCATAGGTACTCTAGGTATTTGCTAAATTACGAAGGTAGCAAAAAAAAAAAAAAAAAAAAAAAAAAAAAAAAAAGACACACACACGTGCTATACATAAAATCTGCATAATACCATCAGCCTCTGGTGGTAATTAGAACGAATATGCAGTGATGTTCGAATGATTTGCCAAGGCCAAAAGTATAAAATTCCTATTTCACATCATCCTTATTAGTCTAGAATGCTGTGGAGGGGGGGGGGGTTACCATCGATCCTCTCCATCATCAACAAATAAAGCATAATGGCCCACTTTGAGCAAGTATAAAAACAGTGCAACGTGTTAAATAATAAGTGATCCAATGAATACAACAGCATCACATACGAACTTCTTGAACCTTGAAACTGAGAGATCGTACACATTACCCTCCCCTCCCCCCTCCCCCCATTTACCAGTAGTTAATAATTCATATTCTGAAGTAACCATAATTTAGGCTTTTATTATGAAAAACAACAAGCTCTAGCTCTCCCTAACAAGGTACTAAATCAATTTAGCATAAAAAATTATATGTAAAATTTAATATTTCATTTCGCAGCGTGAAAAAAAAATTCAATATTTACCTACGCAGATTGATGCGAAAAATTTCGCGTCGCGATAAACGAAATATTCCATCATACGAGTCAAACAAATCCGCAATTATTACAAACACATGTCACCCTGCAAACTACCATACGAGCACAGCTTATAACAGATTCCACCATATTATCGTCATTTCGAAAGGTGAAAATTTAAGTTCGTTAACATAAATGAACAAATTTCAAACATCCTTTTAAAACACGCTGGTCGTAGCACGCAAGGTGAACGTACTAAATTAATTCGAGAACCTGATGCAAATTATTCTGTAACAATTTCACTTTTCCGTTTCCGAAAAAAGTCTAACCGGTTATCATCAGATGGCCTGGCACAGGCACAAGCACCGGCACACCGTGTCAAGTACACTTGAAACGCCAATGCAGGGTGGGTGGGTGGGTAGGTAGAGGTACGTAGTAGGCTACGTACATAAGTACGTACAATCATAGCGACGAACGTAACGTTGATGGGTGCCCGTATCGGGCTTTTGAACTCATTACCGATCGTTCAGGCAGCTTCTACAATTAAAAAAAAAAAATAAAAAACCCTCCATCGTCGCGTCGCGTCGGTTAAGCGTGTTTCATTTAACGGAAATTGGAAAATGTACTATTTTTTTTTTTCGGCGTATCAGTTCATCGGTAATGCCGGATAAACCAGTTTTTTTATTATTTTAAATAATTTTGATCGTACGACGACGACGACGACGCCCGAACACACGTGGACTTAAAAATTTCAATAAATTAACCACGCGGTACATCTCGTTTCCTTCTCCAGGGAATATAGTAATTGGCGACCGTTGGCGTTCTTGTAACAATATTATCATATGAGTCACATCCGCCAACAGCAGAGTAATCTTGCGAACGTCGCTGAATACGCTATCGTTTGTTAGTTTCCCAGGAAATTCGCTATCACCGACGGCTTTTTTCCATTCTCTAAAGTATTACACATAAATACGTCACGTCGTATAAGTCTGCGCTTCTTCGGCTGAATTTAGCTTTTTCTCACATTCTTTTTGAAATATTATTGGTAAGCATCATCAATAGGTAGTAGATACCTACCTGCTTACCAATTCCAAGTCGAAAATACGCTAACGTGTCACATCTTCCCTCGAACCATGTACCACTACACACACACTCACATTTATATGTACCTAGCTACCTACCTACCTACATAGACCTAGCTACATATATCGCGTGTGCGTGTGTATAATTAATATATACACATGTATATGCATATACACACACACACACCTTTATACGTGAAAACATTTTCTACATTTTCGAATCAAATTACCATTTAAATATTAAATGCTGTTCGTCGTTATACGCTTATAAAATAGGTTATCGTAAATTTTTATACGTTACATGCAACCGAAAATAATATATCTGTATGTATTCTCTCGTTAGTTGGCCATCATTCCCATCACAGAATCGCCTTATCGAAATTCAAATTAAACGCGCTTATTCATTTCGCTGACGCATTTTTTATTCACACATAAGTAGCTGATTAATTCGAAAATTTAAATAATATCCTCAAGACTGTTTTACAATTCCGCATCATCTACGTGGCGATTCTCATCGTCACCTTATTTGCATGAATCATTATGAAGATCACATTTCAAAAGTATTTCGCAACTTTTTAATGTTTTTAAAATTTCCCAAAACATCGCTACAATGATTTTTCACATTGGCTTTTATAATCCGTCAATTTTCAAGACTAAATAATCTCTTCTGTTTTCTGAAATCAATTAAGACGAAGTCTATTTGAAATATCAGGCACACCTAATTGTTGATGGTCAACTTTTGACGAAAAAATTTCGACACTCTGCTAAGATGTTGGCTTCACTTTACGGGCACAATCCCATAAATTACACACAATGCACAATTGTAAAAAACTCGACCACAAGAATTAAAACAATTTTTCAAAAATAAAGAGTGCAACAGCAAACTTCAACCTCTTAGCATAATTTGGAGGAGAACTGAAAGAAAGAGAGTAAACCAAAATTAACCATTTTTTTCGGTCTGTAAAGGCCTACAAAGGGGTGGAAAAACTGAAACTTTCGAAAGCCATATCTACGCCAGCTACTAAATCCACATGCTAATTGTTAAACCCTCTAGCTCAATTAAGCAAAGGCGATGCGAAGAATAGACCTTTTCAACGGTCTGAAAAAGAACCTCTCTTCCTACCCCCCCCCTCCCCACCGATCCTTTCTAATTACAAAAATAAACTGTCATTCAGATGTGTTATACAAATTTCGATTCTCTGTCCGTTCGATTCAGAAACGAACATTTTTGCGATTTTTGCCCCTCAGCACCTCCATCTCAAAATTTTGAATACTACTGAATTTCGACTCATGGTCATTCTCAATTTAAAATATCTGATCCATCGCCGGTTTAATTGTACTGGCCGAAAGTCTTGGGCGTGGAGGAAGAGGGTACCAAAAAATCAAAATAAAACGACTGAATACTTGGCATACCCAAAAATCGTGTAAATGATTTTCCAAGACGCCAAAACAAATTCCAATAATGATCCATCCTCACCTTCTCCTCCCTCATCAATCCACCGTAGATCGTAGTCCGCCATAGCTTGAATTTATTTCACCAAATAACATAGAAAATAGAGCTAGAAATCAGAAGTTTTGGAAGCAAACAGGGGCATAGATGGGGGAGGAGGGAGGTGTTGAACCTTCCCTCGAGACTAAAAACCTTGATAAATTTTCTACATTTATGCAAATTATTCTTCACGGAACTCTTGATAATGCACTTTTGGAGCGTTAAGAAAGGCCATTTTTTTCAAAATTTCGCCCTCACTTCGCTTGTACATAGCATTCAATTCATTTTTATAAATTTAGACCCAAAAAATAGCACACAGAAATAGTGGAAACCGCCTGCTTCGACCCGGAGCATAGGGCAGATTGTCTGTGAGAGAGAGTATCGAATTTTTTTTTAATTTTTGCAATACGAATGAGTAATGGACGAAAATTTAAAAAAATTCGCTCACTTTCTGAAAAGGAAAAATATGAAAAACACCCCAATATTGCCGCTCTGCAAATAGCCTTTGAAAGGTTGATGGGGGGGGGGGGGGGGGGGGGGGTATTATGAGCCGAATACAAGTCCTCGGGAATTTTTCACTTCTCCAATATCGTTTTCCTACTTGACTGAACGTAAATTATTAAAACTTTTGGAAAGTTTTCCTGTGATGAAAAAATGTTTCTAATATTTTCCTATTTCAGCCTCTTATTTTCAGTTTTTTTCAAATTTTGACTACGGCGCAGCCGAGCTAAAATTTTGAAAAAAATATATATTACAAAGGGGTCTAACATACATCTAAAAAACATAATTTCCAAATTGTACAAAACCATTATCTACATTTAAAAAATTAATAAAACTTTCAAAAAGGCATTGGGGAGGCAATTATAGGGTGCAGGGGGGGGGTTGATTTTTTTTTCATAGATGCCTCTCATATATGTCTACAACATCGATTACCATCGAAAAAAATTTATACATGATTTTCACTTAGAGCCATCCCGCTCGAAAACCACTGGGGTTGAGGGCTAAAACTTTGGTGAGGGATATTTCTCGATAGTACCTACCTACCGGTTGAGTATCAGCCCGAAATCGCACGGGGAGGGGGGCAAATTTAACACTATTATCCACCCATAGCCTTTTTACCAAATATACCTACATTCACGTCAGCTGATTTGGTACTTCCGTATACTTCGGGCTGAAAATCGATTAAGCCTTTCTAAACGACGAGTAGGACGTCGATTCGCAAACCGAATGCGTAATTTACCCTGTACAACCTTAACTCAAGAAACAGAGACATCGATCTCGACATAAACACACATACACACACACACACACAACAACAACAACAACGAATATATCACAAAACTATACAAATAAGCATAGTTAAATACACCCCAGCGTGACAGTACGAAATACCAGCACCTCCACCGGCGAGATAAGAGCGCCATCCACGTAACCAAAGTCTACAAAACGTTACTTCTCAAAGACGACCACCGAACCGAGTATTTAATCAAAACGAGGAGTATTTTCAATTAAAACTCGATACCTCACACAGTGTAACGTATACGATCGAATCGCCGCCGTCGCCGTTACTATTTACAATACGACGAACTTTGCTCGAAAACGGTTTATTTTCACAATTGGGTAAATACGAAAAGAAAGTAAATAAGAATATCTCTCCCTTATATACTAAAATTAAAGAACCTGCTACGTTTGAAATCACACACTAGTACTACGTATAGGACGACAAAACAGTGCGCAACTTAGCTTCGCTCCGCTTAAGCTGGCAGACTCCTCGCGATTTATATGTATAAATACGGACGATACAAAAACAAAGTATAGGTACCTACCTACCTACCTATCAACCTACCTAGCGGGCGCGCGTGCACACACAAAAAAAAAAGTCATTTTAACGTTGCCAATAAAAAAGAAAAAAGGGAAAAAAATCCAATCCAGCCAACGTGTATACGTATAAGGCTTGAATGGTAACTTTTTTGCAATTTTCAAAGGATAAATTTCCCCTTTTTATACTCGTTCGCACTGGAGAGCCGACCGTTGATTATTTATTTGCTGAAATTGGCAAAATGTTTTTACTATATAGCGTATAGTATAGGTATATACTAGCGGACACGATGGCAACGTTATTGATTTCAGTTCTTTTTGAATTCCAAACGAGACTAAATGACCTCTTTTGTTCCCCTTCGGGGCGTTAAAGTCTTCTAATCAAAGAACCTTTTCATACGCGTAATTTAACGTTGCTGTGTGCGATACTACGACGAGAGTGAGAGAGAGAAAAAGAGAGTCTACGGTAAGGGGCAGACTCTCCATCCATTTCGTATACGAGTATATATATATTTACGTACAGTCATCTCTTCTTGTGTGCGCTCATTTTACACGTGCTGTGTATAGCCAGCTACACACAACTACATACGAGTACACACTGTACTACGTAGTAAGCATTTATAGGAGTAATATAGTATACCTTTGAGCAGTATATAGAGCGTATAGGTCTAGGTAAGGTATGGTATGGTATGGCACACGTAGAGGGGGGAAAAAAATCGTTTTTGGTAAACACTGTCGAGTATAGAAATATCGTTTAGCCGACTATAAATTTTTTGTTCGTAAAGCGTTTTTCATTCTGTTCTTCTTTTACATACCTTACCTTACCTTACCTACCAACGACGACGACGACGACGACAATCCAGCTTATAGTATACTCAAAATTTGAAAGAAGAATCTGCTATTCAAATATTTCCTAGCTAACAGAGCTACTACTACGTACGGTGCCGCTCTTATATTGATCGAGGTCGTAATTTAAAATTCTAAAAGCATTCGACATCCGCACAACTTGAAAAAACGCGTATAATTCTTTCTTTTTATTTTCCTTTTCCTGGACTGAAAAAATATGCAACATTTTTACAAAAACCACCATTCCACATCTAAAGCACCTAATACGCAGCGATTGGGAGGAGAGGGGGAAGGGGGTGAGGTGTCGGTGGTGGTGTTATGCGATCTATACAGAAATCTCGACATCCATCGCAGGCCTCAGCTCCTGCATCAGTGCACACCAGCACCGTCTACAATACAAAATGGGGATCCGCCACGCCGCGTATCTGGTAAAGGTGTAAAATAAATCAGGTTTCCTATAGATTACCAGGGGTTGTTGGATAATCGGTCGTGTACGTGTGTAGTAGTATGTGCGTGTGCAAGAATGATATATATATATTGTTGGACCACCGACGCCACCACCGTGCGAAGATTCCAAAAATAATACCCTCCTATCTTCGCATCTTTTTCACTCTCTCGTCCCCATAATACACACCACCGTTGTACGTATTATTACACGTATATAAAGCTACACCCCCAAAAAAAGATCGCGTACCCTTGAAACAGACTACATTTTGAATCGTTCACGCTGCGTACGTACACCCAGTTCCCATCTGCTTCCACTTACACAACAGATTACAACATTCGAATACCAGCCTGAGCAACGAGCCATCCAGCACTGGTTAAAAAATCTTTTCCCCCACGTACGATGGAAAAACGTATGTAAGATTTTGAAAATTTTTACTTTCAAATTTCTATATAAGTTTGACTATAAAAGCTGCGGCTTCCACTAGCAAAATGAAAGAAGCTGCGTATACGAGAGCCTATGTAATGTACACATTACCCAGAAAATGTTAATGCGACATGTCGTTAAGAGTCGAGGTGGTCGTCTGTTTACAACTATGGTCCTTATGGGGGAGGAAACAAAAAATGTATTATGCGTTGTTCGCCATACGTGTAATATAATCTAATAAAGATTCTTATATTATGGTGCGTACCAAGATGCCATTTCCCCCCTCCCTCCTCCCTCCTGCCCTCCTACAGATCTGTTTTAGTATTTCTTTATTGCTTCTTCAAGGAGGCTTGGCAGTTGGCACCCAATATGTTACCAAATGAAAATATCATAAGCCATATGATCGTTACGATGAAGCTGTACTCTTTCGTCTATGTGCGAAGATTTTTTTCAAATCTCGCTATGGTGGAAAAAAATTTCCTTCTGTTAAAATGAGTTTCTGTACAAAGCTTTGTCATAAAAATCCTGCGACTCGCATTCAGAAAAAAAAAAAAATTGTTCCAGGGTAATATTCAGCTAGAATTTTTCTAATACGATGTTTCGAAGGTTAAGCCAATAAAGGAAAAACAAACGAGCTTAATTGTCTTCTCTTTGGCCAATAGGCGGAGGTAAGAAAGGGGGGAGGGGGGTTCACACCCGATCTGCTCTTCATTTTCTTGATGGGCAGATTTGGTAAAATGTCTGTCCCATCCGCAATATACTCAACTCTCGCGTACGTATAAAATGTCTGAAAATCCTCCTCACTGAGACATAAGGTAAGGATAAAAGTAAAGGTAAGCGAACAGAATTTTATTTCCAGCCACCAAACCATATTAGGATAATTTTCAGATAGATAATGGGGGATTCTTACGAAGTTGAAAAAAAAATTAAGATGCCAACGAAATTTCACTAAAATAATGTGGTTGTCTTTCCACGAATCAGTAAAATACAGACAAACAAACAAAAACCATGAAAAAAAATAAAATAAAATAAATAGATTGAGTATAGAGATAAATTCCATACGCTATTCAAGCCGTAAAAAATTCTAATCAACGGTGATTTTCAACTTTATTTCCTTCATCAACTTTCAAACCGAATCAAAATGGCTCATCATTTTGAACAAATTTTACAAAACTGGTAATTCTAAATTAATTTTTTCACGTTCAAATAATTCGAAAAAAAAACACCCTAATTGCTTGAAATATTTCTTCGAATGTAATTTTGTTACCCTCCCATCCCCCTACTAAGCTAAATAACCCTCTTCTGCTCGCATAGAATCATATACCACTTAAACTGGTCATACAGTAGATCGAGATATAGCCAGCGGTATTCAACAAAATGAGATAAAAGGCGCATCGAGCATGTTGATCCCATCTCTATATAAGTGAACTGTCATGCTGCATTCGTTATTTCATATTGTACCTATATATATATAGTAGGTAAAACTATTTGCACAGACATAATTTCGGTTTAAGCTTTTATAATGGCCGCTTCCTATACCTATACACGTACGAATAACGTTATACAGTAATTTTTAGTGAACCAACAACAGTAGAACTTCAAATGATGCCACTCGCAGTACACCGATACACAAAGGACGATACAGACAGGTTGCAAAATGCATACTGAACAAACAGTACATGGTTTTGTCATGCATAAAGGCCGATACATCATCTTTCAATATTTTATATTCAATTTTTAGTTCGATTTTTTTTTTTCATTTTTCTGTCATGTGTCAAAGAAAACTAGGCTATTGTGGGTAATCGATGTACGATAAATCGGTAGGGGGGTCCTAGGAAACAATATCATTTTTAGGGCATGTCATAAGCTCAGTTTTTAAGCCTGATTTTTTTTGTCATATTGCCAATGAAAGCCACGCTATTGAGGTCTATCGATCTGCGGTGAATGCGAGAAAGAGACAATTACGACCATTTTTGGCCGTGTCAAATATTCATTTTTATTTTATTTCTTTCACCAAAACTAAAAATTATTAGCGCAGCTAGATACCGACCGAAATCGATCAAATTTGGGTAATAGGTTTCGATTGACAGCGGATTTGATATTTTGGAGTGGGCTTGGCCTCACGTCAAAATTTATCTATACCTGAAATTGGAGGGAGGGTGTGCTGAGAAGCGGAATCGTAAAAATTTTTCAACCTGATTTTCGTGACATATTACAATCATGAGAATTCAAAAAAAAAATTCCTAATCAGCATTGCGGGTAGGCAGAGTTCAATGAGGCTAAAAAGTCGAGACCCCCAAAAGACACACCTAGGGCCCCTACTCAGTGTACATAATTACGTTCAAGTTCCTAACTAAATTTAGAGGCGAGTTATGCTCAAAAAATAAGAAAAACGAGAAAAACCGACCAAAAACCACTTTTTTGAGGGTTGTGAGGGAGTGTAGTGAAGCTAAGAAATTGGAACCTCCAAAAGACGTATTTAGGGCCCCTACTAAATCTACATACCAAATTTGAACTTTCTAGCTCAATTTAATGGAAAGATAGGGAAGGAACAGTCTTTTTTCAAGGTCAAAAAGGGGGAAAACCCTCATATTTACCCTCCTAATTGACTTAACAGGTTGGTGTTTGGGTATGTAATACTATTTTTGATTCTCTATCAATTGGCTTGAAAAGGGGTAATTTTTGCATTTTTGACCACTCAGCACCCCCTCTATCAAAATGGGACAAAATTGAATTTTGACCCAAATTTATCTTCACTCATATATATCTAATCCGCCGCCAAACTGAGCCGATTGACCGAATTGGAGCGATTTTGGTCGGTATTGAGCGGAGTAAATGATTTTAACGTTTAGGAAAAAAGAAATAAATAAATAAAAACAAAAATAATTATCTGACATGGCTAAAAATCGTCTTAATGGTCTTTTCGGATCCCAAAACGGATTTTGTTGTTTATCCCCTCCCCCTTCATCCGTCGGTGGTCGATAGACTGTAATAGCCTGGTTTTCACTGATAATATGACAGAAAATCAAGCTGAAAATCACCCTCCTAAGACAATTAGGAAGGAAGATAAAAGGGTTTATTCCTTTTTTGACATCAAAAAAAGGCTTTTCCTCCCCTACATCCCCTCCAAATTGAGTTGGAAAGTTTAAATTTGATATGTAGACTTATTAAGGACTATAAATGCGCCTTTTGGAGGTTTCAACTTTTTAGATTCTTTGACACACCCCCCCCCCCGTTGTTTTTCGTTGATTTTTCTTAATTTTGAGTTTGTTCCTCGCATATCTTCCCCCCTCTCCCCTCTAAATTGGACAATGAAGTTGAAATTTGGTATGTAGATTCAGCATAAGATCTATGTGTGTCTTTTGATGGTGTCGGCTTCTTGGCCTGGTTACATTCCGCCACTACTCACCTTACCACTGATCAGGATAATTATATTATACCACGAAAATCAGGTTGTAATTCTTTTTTTATGAGTGAAGATGACCTTGAGTCAAAATTCAACCCAGTTTAAATTCGGAGGAGGTGTTGCTGAGGGGTAAAAATCGCAAAAAAAATTTGTTCTTGAACCAATCAATTCGATGTGTCGATTCAATAAGCGTACCCTTATCCCCTAAAAACTGATAAATAAGTATTATTATTTCCTTGAATGTATCATAGTTTTTAGAGAACCTTTTCATATCGAAAATTTCAAGAGTAAAAACTCATTTAGTAATTCGTGTTTAAATGGTTGAAAAAAAAAATATCAAATCTACGATAAAAATCATTCGTCCACCTTTCAAATTAGTCTAGGTTAGTAATTTTATTTTCCGATAAATGAGCGAAATCCAAAAATAACACCTATATCTACAACAACAACAACAACAAAAACACATACCTACCTTATCATCAGCCCTTACTGACCTCATTACGCATACAAGTAACCTTTGATTAGACTCACCGACCATATTTATACGTATAATTTCTTCAAACGACTTTCATTCAAAATGGAAGAATACTACACATGTACACATACACACACACACACCCATCGCAACCCGAAGCTAAGGCTGATTTTTTTCAGGAAACCCCTATCTGATTAGACTTCATTTACAGCGTTATCACTCGGTTTACAGGGAACATCATTCATCGCCATCAATACCCCAAGTACATATTACGTATGTACATATACGAACGAAATCACACAATTCTTGACGAGTGTGTTATGAGAAATGCCGCAAAATTTAGTCACATCCGGTGCCACATTGTGAGGCGCACGTGGTGTAATCTAAAAAGACTTAAAATTACGACTGTAGACTAAAATCAGCATCAGACTGGTGGAAATATCATTTTATGAAAGGAAGTTCTATTAGCTCGGTTTTCAGGTTAATATTTCCAGAGGAAGGAAATATTACCGAATAAAAATTCAAACAGCTATAATGAAATTTGAAAATTACATCAATGAGAGAGCACGAAAATAAACCACTGATAAAAAGGCACATCCGCTTTGATAAGATTACACAGACGTATATTTACTTCGAGAATTTTTCTCAATGTACAAGCTAGCATACGTATAATAGATACACATATAATTATTATACTAATACATTGTATGTAGTATACCTACAAAATGATCTTTATACCGAAGATATCACCTTTTAATATGAAGAAATGTTCTAAATACACCCACTGTAAATGCCGAAAATACGAACACTTCGTTTTCGACGTTTTTAAAACGATGAAACGTTACCTTACCTATATAAATTTCGACTAAATGAAAACAATGTACTGTACTTGTATACCCTATTCGAATACTCGGTGATTCAAATCAGGTGAAGCAATTATAATACCGCGCGAGGTTTGGGTACGAAACCCTGTTTTTCGAACCCTCTTTTTTTTTTCTTTTTTTTTTTTTCGCAACAAGTTTCGCACATACAAAGGGAATGCCAGCAGCCAAATGGGGGAACTCGAACGACCTTCTTCACCTGTTTTCATCATTCTATCGTATATAAGAAATTTTCCATCGCGTTAATTGGTTTTTAAAAAGGAAAAATTTTACGTTAAATCGTTCGGTTTTTTTTTTCTTTTTGTTGCTCGACTTCTTATTAAATAGGTAGGTACGCTGCATATGTATATGTTCAACCATGTTATAGAATACGTTTAATCATGTAGAAATTCAGGTATTAAAAAGCTATTTAATAGAAATAAGTTTCACTCGTTAGTTTTTGGTTTTTGGTGCACACGTGGAACTAGTAGCTCTATAGCATTAGCTTATAGTGGTACATTTTTAATTCCCTACTTCACCCATCTATCTATCCATCCATATGCATGTCTACGTATGTAATGTATTAATGTATAACTTTACCTACTGCATATGTATGTAATGTATTTATGTAGGTTCCTAACCTACGTACGTATATGTAAGTAACTACGTAGCATATCCTTACTAAATACCCTGGTTATTTATGTTTACGAGTTTAGTAGTATAGTATTTCTCGCAATTGCCGTTTTACATACTGGTAATTAAAAATAATTATCATATCTAGTTTATGTAGGTATAAGTTCGAAACATGCGTTGGTCTTCGTGTGTACAAGTTTGCCGAGCGAGCCTCGAACCGTAATTATAAAAGCAGATGTCAGTTGAAAACACTTTAACGAATTCCATCTTTTTTTTTTTTTTTTTTTACGATGCGATGTTAGAATTTCAAATTTTTTCTCTCCTCGTAACCGACAAAAAGGGTATAAAGAGATATTTTCTACTGACACAAAAATGAAAACCCGTTCTTATTCTAAACTCGGTAAGGTGCTTGATGATAATATCGATAGCGTAACGAAAAGGAATGAAGAGGCCTTATGGGTAACAAAAAACGCAGGTAGTTTTTTCTTTTTCAAAACAAAAAAAATCTCAGCATGTGATTAGTATTTTTTTCAAAAAAAAAAAAAATTGCACATTTAATGAGTAGGTCAATAATACATCCAACGTGTACACGATAATAAAATTTATTTTTAAAAATAATTTTCAAGTGGTTTAAAACTTCTTTACGTTCAATTCAGTGCTAAAATACAAAATAAATAAGTTATTTCATAAACACTGAAGATATTTTCATCAACGAATGCCATTTCAGTACATATATCAAGATGAAGCACAAAAAAATCAACATCTTTAATTTGATTCATTTTTGAAGTTGAAATGCTTCTACACAGAATTTCAACCCTCCAAGTTCCTTAAGTAGGATTCTAGGACTTCTCAGAATAGGGTTATTTTTGAAACAAACGTAGCTTTTTGTTTACGAAAGTTGTAAAAATAAGTTTTTGTATAACCCCCCCCCCCTCCTCCTCTTCTTCCTCATTCTACTCTTTGCTTCACTTTAAAGATGTTATTTTTAAATGTCGAATTTCACTACATTGGTTGAAAGTTGCGAAATTGTATGTTTTTTTTTTTTTTTAAATAGGTACAAAATCACGTGTTTATTACATTTTACTCACCAACGGTGCTTTCAACAGAAAATTCACATAAAAACGAACTTGTAGAGAGTCAAATTTCCAATTAATAATGTACCTTTGAATTTTTTTCTATAATCAACGGTTCGCGATAGAATCAAGATTTTCGTACTTCGCAGTTGTGCAGAATTCTTTTCTCACAAATTTCAAAATACAAAAATCTCAATTATATCGCAATCTTTTGATCCTACAAAAAATTTTATGGCACATTATCGATTGAAAATTTTATTCCCTGTAACTTTGTTTTTATGTAAATTTTTTCTAGGAGGCTTCATTTCCGAGTGAAATGGAAAAAATACCAAATTTTTACACAGATTATTCCGTTCAAAAACAATTAAACTTACTCAAAAACGGCGCGTTCCAGAAAAAATTTACATGGAGACAAACTTGTAGAGAATGAAATTTCCAATCAATAATATACCTTCAAATTTTCATTTCTATAATCAACGGTTCGCGATAGAATCGAAATTTTCGTACTTTGCAGTATTGGCGACCTAAAAAAATGAATTTTTCTTTCAACCCACAACATGATCCTTTTCCTCTATTACATTCAACTACATATTACAGGAGATCGGAGATAGTGAGTGAAATGAGGAAAACGGAGGATGATGAAGCATAGTTGCCTCTATAATAATTGCTACAGAAATTCCAAATTTCGGTAATTTTGAACCGAACTCTGAAAAACAGCTGTAACTTGAAAACTAATACCGACAAAATGGTCTCTCCGTGTTTGGACGAACGCATAAATTTAAGTTCAATTTCAGCTTTTCTGGTTGGAACTGGGACGAAACAAACAGCTGAAATTTTTGGTCGGGCAGGTAGATAAGGCACAGAAACAAGAAAAATAACTAATATCCAGCTTGCATTGGTGTATCTAGAAACGTCTTGGGGGAGGGAGGGAGGTTCAAAATTTTTTTCTTAGTGCTGGAGTAATACGAGAATTTTTTTTTTTGAAATAAATAACGTATAAAAAGCAACTTTTCTGGATCCTAACATCCAAAAATGAAGTAAATAATAGGGGTATTTTCGGAAATTTAGGGCAAAAAATGACGGATTTTTAGGGTTTCAGTCCTCAATTTTGGAAAAATACAAGATACATATTAACAATTTTCAATGGGGTTCCATCAAAAACGCATTTTTCGAAGTTTAACGGTGAAAAATGAAAAATTCCACAGTTCCAGTTTTCAATTTTTGCGACAATTTAAATAGTGGGGGGGGGGGGGGGGGGTGGTGAATCCGAAAAATCCGACCTGAATACGTAACTGGCTCCAAAAATATTCTCATACGTTTTCTGGGGGCTCTGAAAACTAATTTCGTCGACAATCTCTGACTTCTCGCATTCGCAGTAGGTCAACAAACCACAATAGCGCCGTTTTCTTTAACAAGATAACGAGGAAAATCGATCTAAAAATAGTAATATTTTTCGAACTAAGAATACCTACGATAAATATTTTCGTTTATGGTTCAAAAATTTCGTATCAAAAACTCAAAAACACTAAACGACAATACAGCTTACAAAAATGGATACAAAACTAGATACCTATCTACTTACCTACCTACCTACCTACCAATCTAACAACGTAAAAATGGAATTTTCATAAAACATCGTAATGATCTTTATGTAAAGAATTTAACGAGCAATATTATCGTTCATACGCATTTTCTCTCGTAAAAACCGAAATACTTACAGTAAAATAACGATAAAAATTTAAATTTCATTAAGTACGGTATTTTCTTTTTCGAAATATTCTATATAAATTTTGAAAAAATTTTTAATCAAGAAATCGTACACGTAGCACGATAACATACCAGTTTTACGAAAACAAAATTATACTCGTATTGAGAGATATCGAATTGACGTAATAAACAAATGTCCCATCATTTTTCTATACCAATACCGATTTCGTTATAACGAAAATAATATTATAATCCACGATAGCATAATAAATTATTCGCAATAATATTTTCGCATAAAATTATACTTCTTGTGTAACACATTATTTCCACCATTTATGTGAAACTGAAACAAAAATAAAACCAAAAAAAAAAAAAAAAAACCACACACACACACACACACACATACATATGCAGAAGGCTATAGCGTCGTTATCGTCAAAATATAGGCATTTGAAAATCCATATGTATCACGTTGTTGGTAATTAAAATTCGATCGGAATACGTAATTTATCGTGAAGGTACGTACTCGTATATATACGAGTACAAATGCTCTTACAAAAAATATTTATAATGTACCTCTGTTTCTCTCTATCTCTCTCTCTCTCTACGTACACTATATGGCCCCGGTACGTGTAATAAAATATATGTACATAATATATAATGGATACCAAATGCTGGTAATTGGACTCCAACCGAGTTGCGGTGATATTTACGTAAAAATTCGTACAATTATCATCAATCAAAGTTTGAAAATTTTCATAATACCAGAATGACGAGACGAGTTATACGATATATGTGCCTACTACATATATAAAAAGTTAGAAAATTTCGCGTGCGGTATTCGTCGCGTCTTCGAGAACCAGAGCCAGGTAGATTTTACTCATTATTGCGGTTAATAATTTGCACCAGGTCGTGGAATTTTATCGATACCATTAGATAGCTTTTGGAGACGGCTAGGAACGAGATTATCGCCGAATTCCAGGATACTTGCCAAATGATTAGAATATTTTTATAATATCGCTTCGTGTAAATGGGTAGATATACCTGTACACCATAGTCTATATTTCGTATACGTTCGCTAATGAAGTCTACAGTTCGACCAAATACCCACCGAAAAAACCTGGCAGCAAAAGAACAAAATCAGGACTCGCCATCGAATCTCGATTAAAGTAGGTACCACTGCAAGCAGTATGGTAGATGGCCACAGCTAGACTAAAATGAAACTATTACGATACGATACCACCAATACGTGGATCTGAAAATTCTCAAGGGATATTGCACAGCACTACACATACCCTTTATTCGCGATATTAAAAAATAAATCATCTAGATTGCGACATTCTTGCGAGATGGTTTTATAACCCTCGTCATCTGCGTGAAATCCGGACGGTAAACAATTCTTTCGAATCTTCTCTTCGAATCTCGTAAAATCTCATGCATCTGCTCCACAGCATATAGTTAGCTATAATACTCCCAACTACACACCGGTATATATGTATACCATATTTGATTAACGTGCTTATACATATACGCAGCGTATACTACATAATGTGTATTATATTATATACTCGAATCACTCGAGGTTATTAGTAAATACGAGTTAATTTACACCGCTCCTCCACCGCCATCGTCGTCGTTGTGTCGTATCGTGTCGTGTATACTCGACTAGTCTGGTCGTCGATCCCGCATACGCCACCATTTTTTTTCTTCATTTTACCCAATTCGAATGATGATGATGATGAAGAAGAAGAAGAAGAAGACGACGAGAAAAAAAATCAAAGAAAAAAAAACGCACACAGTAAAAAAGAGAAAGAGAGGAAAAAAAAACTCGCGCATGTAAATAGATGGGAAGCAATATTGAAATTTATTATTAATAAAAACAGCGCAGCCTGGTGTCTTTAATCGGGGCTTACATCTGTTGCCCGGGTACCGTGGTGGTGTCTCTCTGTCTTTACTCAGCAGCGCAAACAACAGCTGCGTTAGATTAGCCTATCCGGTCTGGATTAAATAACAGGGGACAAAACGAGCCAGCTCGAGGGTTAACGGCTTTCTTATCAAAATACAAACTATCTTATTTTGGTACTTGTCGTTCCCCTCGATTTGGCAATGGCAATCCACTAAAAAAGCGTGCTTTATCTTTATGGCAGCGTCAATGTTTGCCTTGCCCGACCGAGCATTCTTCTCGATCTCGTTTTTGGTTCTGAAGTCGCTGGACTGCTCCCATACTACTGGTACCTAACTCTGTATACCAAAGTAGTCCTAATCTAACATATATAAGTGATGACGAACCTTTCGAGTCCTTTTCAATTTGAGATAATTATCATTTTACGCTGCCTACCGCCCCCATCGAGCACGAGCTGAGATACTCTTCGACACGGCCATCTTATTTCTAACAACATTTTGGACGCATGCGTTCTACGCTCCATACGATAGCAATTTTATTCAGTTTCGTATACGTAAGTATATTAGCAACTGTACCTACATATTGTACAGTGCAACTGCGTAGAATTTTCATCGCCATCGTCCAATACATGTCACCGCAATAATAGACCTTCTTCCTGTACACAATTCCGACAGTCTTCGAATTAACTCGTTCGTAGTACATTCGAAATAATTTCAACGTTAATATACAGTGGCAGTGGCAGTGTATTACATTGGCTCATTGGCATTCCTTTGTAATATAGTGTATGTATATTATAAAAAAAAAAAATATTACATACGAAATCCTACACCATAATTGGACGCCTGTTTTTTCTTCTTATTTCATCCATTCATCATATGTGGTAAACGTACATACAAGAGTGCCTTCGCAAGTACACTACTTATTGCTGATTCGCTGAATTATTACTCGTCCGTA
Source organism: Ferrisia virgata (assembly GCA_900060175.1). Taxonomy (NCBI): domain Eukaryota; kingdom Metazoa; phylum Arthropoda; class Insecta; order Hemiptera; family Pseudococcidae; genus Ferrisia; species Ferrisia virgata. Next base: position 29,255 of record FIZR01005038.1, read on the forward strand.
CCCTAAGAGTATCTCTCTAATTACTCGAATCAACAATTTAAACCATTGTAACTGCCACGTCGAGATGAAAAGTTTTTGAATTAAAAATACCTTCGACTTGGTTACGATAATTTTTTTCTCTCAGCAATTTATTACTTCCATTCGATGTCATCTCATCTTGCAGCGTGAATTTAAAATCATCGAGTAATATACAGTTGAGAGTAGTAGATTTACCAACGACTATTATTGTAATACAAATATATATATTTTTTTTGCTCCATCTTTCCTCATACATATTCCATATCTACGTACTCTTGAAAAAAAAATTTCCATATTATTTTTTTCATGAATTCCCATACTTGAAAATTTCACTCACGCGTGTGCATTTCTATAAAAAAAAAAAAAAAAACCATACCATATTATAAAACTCCTCTCTTAATGCTAATGTTATACTCACTCAGGTAAGTAATTTTCCCCTACCCTGGCAAGTCACACGACCCGGAACCAGTTCTGTTATTTTTCAATTTCAAATTAAAAACTACCCCAACGTTACACGGCAGCGTAAAGTTCATTAAACCTGAATGGTAATTTTTTTACATCAAACTCGACACCTTTCGTCCCCCAACCGAGACCGTAACGCTACGCAGCTGTTTGGTTTTTTATTTTACTGCTATAGCTTGGCTACGAACGACTACGAATATTTCCCTTAAAACAGCTGGTTGCGAATGTTGGCGTGAAAATTGCTTAGTCTACGGTTTAATAAGTATATGCAATTGCACCACGTAAAACTGGACTCGCAGAGTTGTATAAAACCTTTGAATACCTGCTCAGCGACAATTTACAAGTAGAACAGGAAATTTCGTGTGTTGATCGCAACGATGGATCGATTTTTGATACTATCTTACCCGTTAGGTACAGATCCAATCGTACACAAAAATCAATTCAAAGTAAAGGCTAAAAAGTTCAAAATAGACGTGCTAACACTGCTCACACTATTATTTCATCAGGAAAAAAAAAACAAACTCACTGGACCTTTAAAGCTGACTTTCGATGCTGGAAAATTATCACCAATGAGAAGGAAGGAAAAATCTACATATTAAATCATTCTACACCAAAAAAAAAATTTACGTTGAAATTTGAAAAATTTGAAATCATTAATTCCACTATGACTTGGCGCTGGTTGCATAACTGTGCCTTTCGTTTGGAAGGGATACCTCCTCAGTAGTCGCAAACATGACCGTACAAATTAAGGAGTAAATTTTAGATGGGCCATTTCTACGAAAACTTGAGTTGAATAATTCCAAATTTTTTTTAAGAATCATCTTTGGCGGTGTATCGAAAAAAATTCGAAGATTTACGTAAGAAAAAAATGGTCCATTTTTCCACAATCGATCCAACCGTGTCACAAGGGCTCACGACCTACCAAGTATTCTTCGGGGTTACTCGCAAAGCGGGACCAGACTCAAGACTCAAGTTTGGTTTAAAACAAAGTACTACCAAAGTAGTAAATTTAATTTAAAAATGGTCCCGTTGTTGGTACAATTTCGAAATGGAAATATTTTTTATGAACATGTTAGGAATAATTCTTTGAACAACATACTAAAAGTCTCCATTGACAGAAATAACCGTAGAATAGTAAAGGCTGGGGGGAGGGGGAGGGCTAATGTGGGAGACATCTCTTCGAAACACCGCATGTTCCGCCATATTTCCTCTGGCATGGCTTCTACAGTAAAAATAGTTCTGTGCTTTTTTATTTTACTTTAAATTTCCTACAACTTTTGTACTCGACATTTTTTCATACGAGTCATTTTCATAAAGTACGTACACATACACTAGGATGGGCTCCATTTCTCTTCTTTTTTTTTGGAAATCTACGAACGGTGGGGGGGGGGCGAGGTCACAATAGTTGCGAAATCATTTCAAAATAATGCGGTAAAAATTTCAGCTTTCTGAACCAATTTTTAAAACTTTCAAAACTCACTCAAAGTTCGCTAATTTTCAAAAAATTGAAAAAAAAAAATTATTTTTGAAATTTTTATTTGAAAATGGAATTATTATGCATATTTATACTGAAAATAGTTATTGTTGAGAAATTTTTACCATTTCCCCTTTTTTTTCGGGAGCTTTTGAAAAATTTTACTTTTTAGTTTTTTTTTTACGATTTTCTGAAAAACTATGAAGACTTGAGGTCAATTTTCCTCGCTTGCACTCTTTTCAGGAGTTCTCAACAGGTATCCTAACGTGCAAAAATACAGTATAAATGGTTCAAAAAGGGAAAATATGAAAAATAGTTTTTCAGGATCCAAATGAAATATGTTCCTTTGATAAAAATTTTTTTAGAAACGCAATTCAACAATTTATTTTAAAATACGTGAAAAATGACCACGTTTGAGTGTCGCTGAAAAATCGGCTATGGATGGTAAAATTGAAATATCACGCTTAATCGTGTAAACTTGATGTTCTACATCAATTTTGGGAGGACGTTTTTTTTTTGAAAATCGTGTTAATACAGAAAAAATGTTATTTTTCAAAAACCATCAAAAAAAGTCAAAAACTTTTTTTTCGATTTTTTTCGATTTTTCAATTTTGAGTTAGTTTTACAAGTTGAAAAACTGAGTTGAAAAGAGCTTAAATTTAAACCACATTATTTCGAGGCCATTTCACAAATTTTGTAACCTCCCCCCCCCCTTCCCTCCGGTTTGTAATTTCCAAAATAAGGAAAATTCGGCCCACCCTAGCGTACACGTCTTTCCTCATCTCATCGTTCATCCATTGCTAGCACATCTAAAAGTATCTCTTAAAATATTTGCATATGGCTGATGAATTGTGTTCATTAGTTTCGACCGACTTCTGCCTTTTATTAGGGTGTCCTTGTATTTTATCCTGCAATGCCAACATGAACGCGTCTTTTCATCAAATTTTGCGTGACAGATATTTCATCTTCATCTGCCAAATACTTTCTAGCAAGTTCACATTTTTTTTTTCTTATCATAGTTGAATCAATCTCCAACTTTGAATTCGATATTATACAACTTACTCATTTTACTCGTTACTGTGTTCTTATGATGAAAAATCGTACTCACCTAAAAACAAAGAAAAAAAAAAGAAAATTAGTTAAATAATGGGCGAATAATCAATCAAGTCTTACAATGCAAGTTATAGCGAAATATGTAAAGAAAAAAATGAATTTTACTCTACACCGAAAACTTACAACAGAAATTTTCAACGAGTAATTCAAAAATTGAAAACAATATTCGTAATTTTTTCTTTGCTTTCGTGATCTGTACATCGATAAAACATTCCCCGTTGAAAGATTCGACTCACGTATGCGCAGAGAAGATGAAGAAGAAAAAAAATTAAGAAATTCTTTCGTAATATTTACTGTTGAAAATTTCATAATTCAATACTCGGAATTTTGGATAAAAACCCAACTGTTATAGACGAACAGTTCACCCCGCACACACACACACACGTGGTAAAATCATTAGTTATATACTTGTAATATCACCCTGCAGCCGATACCCAATTAACCATGATGATAAGTACAAAAATCAACCACAAAGAGAACCAGCTGTTACATTGCGTTGGTTCCACTCTCGATAATACCAATCTCCTAGCTGCAAAAATTTATCGTTCGAAAACAAAAAGCTGCGTTTTTTATTTTCCATGCCATACCAGCGGTATACGATGATCGAAAAAATTTAAAACCTGACGTCACACAACTGAAAAACATAAAAAACCTCAAACCGTAAAATGATACGATATACTATACGTTTGACGCAGAAGAGAAATAATTATTTCATTTGTACAGACACACAATTGTTCGTACGATACGAGTACGAACGACGACGAATACGTTTGTGCAACTACAATGCACGAAACGACGAACAGCAACAAAATACAGTACAACAATGGACTTCCATATTCAACGTGCAGCCTACAATATGTATTTAAGAAATATATAAGAATTTTCTCGCCTCAGATAAGATTTCGCTTCGGTTCCGGTTCAAGTCAAAGATGACCGGCCAAAAAACAAATTCCAAAACGTTGGTATCCGTTTTTCGGCTCTGGTCACCTCATATTCGGCCTTTTGATTTGTCATCATGGGCAAGATGGAGAAAATTTTCCGCCTGCGAAGAAGCCACGACGTACTACCAGACCGTATAGGTACAGGTATAGGTATATTACGTCTGTGTACAGCACGGAAGCCTATATACCTCTTGTAGGTACCTTTCTTACTCACGTACACAAAAACCACACATAACACCACACCACACCACACCACACCTTACGCTACGGCTGGCTCTCTCGTGGTACATCCACAGTCCACACGGTCCAGCTCTGCAACCAGCCACTGGCTTCGGGCAATTCCCCTACCTTAGTAAAGGCCTCTCTTTTATACATGCTGGAATGTTAAACATACGTCTATTCATCGTATAGATGTAGACACACACAGACACACACACATTGAATACCTTATACATATACATGTATACGTATAGATACTATATAATACATGGATAAAATATCGGCTCTGAAGAAAAACGCGTTTTAAAAATCATTTTTCTTGTCTTGACTATATAAAATGAAACCTTTTTAAGATACTATTTTTTCTTCTCTTCTTCGCTTCTCTCACACGCTTACTCAGTCTTTCTTATTTTTCTTCATTCTGTATTACGAATACAGCATAAGTATGGTGGTGGTGGTGGTGCACGTCAACGTGTGTCTTCTCTAATCGATTCTCTTCTCGCATGCACATCGTACAACGACACGAAGGAAATTTATACTCACAGTACATACCTCTGGTTCTCATCTCTTGAGGTTTTTTTAATAAATTAAAATTCACCCCTATCGTTCGAGCAAAACTAAATGACAGATGAAACTGAATTTTCGGCACTTCACGTCTACTAAAATAACACACTCGGACCAGTCAAAATTCAAACATATATTATTTAAATTCATCGCCGCGAACAGACAAGAAAAATATACCGAAAGTTGAAAAGGGTCCATCTTTCGGTACAGTTTTCCATAATGTATCGTATTTTATATACCCTTTAATACAATTACCGCGCGCACACACAAATACATGTATTTACAATCGATTTTTTTTTTCTCCTCAAAATAATTCAATTATAATAAATGTTCCGAAGTCTTTAAAAATGTACGCGAATTTATGCGAACGTGATGACGGTTCTATGTTTTCATTACGTATACGAGTATACTACTAAATGGTCAACGTACTCGTAAAAAACATTTCAACCGAGACGAGAAATTTTCTAAAATATAATGAAAAAATTTCATCGTACAGATGATCTTATAAAATGGAAAATTTTAAACGCTTCGAAATTCACAATAATATTGAGGGGGGGGGGGGATCATCGAATAAAATTCCACCGCTTTGTGCTCGAGTGCACTGAGAATATACAAGTCGAGCTACCCCTTCTTAAACATATCGAAAGCCATTTAGAAAAAATCCCAGCACCAGAGAAGAAAAAATTATACAATTTTAAATAAAACCGAACAGATATTTTTGTGAGTATGAGTTAAGCGACCAAGGCAGGACCTCGGAATAAGGCCTGGCTCGAGGTGAATTCCCATTTCGCTACTCTCTGCCAAAACCCTTAACATACCCTTACCCTTAGAACCCCCCATAGTATCCAACCTTAGCTTCAGCTTTATATTCGCATATTACATTTCAACCTCGTGAATTAGTAACAAACATCAGAATTACAAAAATTTAGAAATAAAAAAAATCTTGCAAAAAGATAACCGAAAAGTGACTTTAAAATCGTGGATTTCCAAACGATTCGAATTGATATGAACAATAAAGCGTATACGTATATTTCAAGCCTTTCTCAAAAGTTGAAAGGGATCAAATGAACGTGGTGAAAATTAAGGGTTATTTTCAAATTTTGCTTTGAAATTTCAAAATTCACCATAAAAATGGATTTTTAAAAGTTTTTGGTGATAAAGTGTCACAGTACACCGAGTAAAACCAAAATGAAATTTTCTACATTGCATCTGTTCTTACACCTCAATTATTACAATAGTTTAAAAATTCCTAAAAATCGAAAAACAGCGAAAAGAGGCCAAAACCTATCATAGCCGTACCCAGGAATGTTTTAAGGAAGTGGTGGGTTAAACTTCGAAGACCCGAGTTTAGCGAGGATGAAATTTTGAAGGGTCTTGGAGAAAGTGATGTGTTTTCAATGACTTGGTTATTAAATTCAGCGTAAATGTAAAAACTTTCAATTTTGTCACCCCTAAGGAAGGACTATAGCCTTAGTAGCTCCTCCTCTTGAGAGCGCCCCTAAAATCTATTCGAAGTAAAAAAGAACCGAAAATGCCATTAAAAAAAGATGAAATTAATATTTTTCATTTTTGCATCTCATCTCTTGTATGATTTTGTAGCCCATGAAAATTAAAAAGAAAACGCCGAAATTGCTCCATTTGATCTTCAAGCTACGACACATTATTGTCAAAAATTTTGAAAAAAAGAAAAAAATATCATATATTCGCCATTTTTTGCAACGTTTTTCAAAACAACCATAAATTTATGACTTTTGAACCAACTCTTGCAAATTATAATTTTTCAGAACCCGAAAAGTGGCTCTTCTTAGTCCTACCTAAACTACATCGAGATGCGTTATAACGGAAATAATTTGTTTTCCAAAAGTTTAAAAAATCATCTTCATTCCGGAACTCAAAACATCGATTTTCACGTATACGGTAAATAAAGATATTTCTACTACAGCCTTTCGATTTCAGCATTTTTTTCCAAAATAGTAGGAAGCGTAGTGAAAAAAAACTTTGAGATAACGTCACACAGACGTGGTGAAAATTTGCGACATGTAAATTGATTCTTGACACCCCCCCCCCCCATTTAGCTTAAAATTTCAAAATTTATATGAGAAATTGAAACCATTTTTTTTTAATTTTTTGGCATTAATGTGTCGTGGTGAACAACACGGGACCAAAAAAAAAATGTTTGCCATATTTTTTACTTTTCATGTGTTACAAAATCATGTTTAAAAATGGAAAAATCGTATATATTTTGAATTTTTTGGACGTGAAAAAGCCAAAAAAAAAATACCTATATTTTTAATGCCATTAGAAATCATGAAATTTGAAAAATTCAAAATAAATTATTTTTTCAATCTTTAAACATGATTTGTGCTCCAAGAAAGCAAAAAAAAAATTACAAAATATTTTTTTCAGTCTCACGTAGTTTACTTTGACATATTAATACCCCCCAAAAAAATCAAGAAAATAATTTTTTTTACATTTCCTATGTAAATTTTTAAATTTTAAACCAATTTGGGAGGGGGAATGACGAGAGTAGACATGAATTAAATTAGAAACCTCAAAGTTTTACGACGTTCATTTGACGTCATTCCGCAAATTATTTTCACTTCTTCCAACTTTCGAAAAAAAAAAACTAAAATTGAAACATCTCAATATCTATCAATCAAATTCAATTTCGATTCTCTCCCTAAATTTTCATACCTTTTATGTTATTTATATTTTCAGGTAACTACCCCCCTCCACCCCCTTCAATTTACTTATTTCTCATTAGTGCAGCCAGCTCAAATAAGCACATTTATTTTGTAATTGAGCTGAGTTAAACGTTAAAAATAAGTCGTAAAAGAAGTGGCTGAAATCAAGTTCTTGGACTATACACAATAGATTTGTGCATAATACCCCCTTCCCTTTTTTCATCCTTCATCCCAATTTTTCAATAGGTCAAGCGCGGAATTTCTAACGAAAATCACGTTATAAGTGTAAATTATTTTACACGAATAAAGACATTGGAGCTTTCAAAAACCCTTTGAACAAAAAGTATAATTCAGTAGTTATCATCCTCGCAGAAAAAAAAAGAAAATTCTCCAAATACAATATATAAGATTAGACATATGGATACAAGGTAAATAAAAAAGCATAAGCACTCGAAAATTCAGCATCCCAACCCACTGCCACTCCATGTTTCAGTCGCGTTCGCAGCGAGACAAGAAGAGGAGAAGAGGATAAGAAAATAAAGAAACCTCCTAACAAAACAAGTACACATTACTCATTGTGCTTCTATAATTTAGATTATTATCTTTTTCATTTTTCAAACCGATTAAGTGGTTCTCAAAATGTACGCGTTTTCTGGCTCGACGTAATCGGGAAAAAAAAAATGGTGAATTTTCCAACCGTGCGTATAATGGACGCTGCGGTACGTAAGAAAGAAGAAAAAAAACCCATACTTCTCGGATTATATATAGTAAATTTGGTAAATTACGTCGCCATGCACCGCAGAAGAAGAATACGCATCATCATCTTACGGCCCAAGCTGGCATGGCATGGCATGGCATGGTATGGCCCAAACTAAACGCATGGAAAACATTACCTTCACCTTCGTACATAAATTATGTTAGTAAATGGATGGTTTTCGTACCACTTGGCGTCTCTCTCACGTTTCATCCGAACCTTAACAACTAAGGAAATATAATACACGTCTGTACGCGTCTTTGAAGTGAAACAGATTTTATACATTACGTCGGGATCTCTTTTGTATGTTATAGTTCTCTCCTTTATAGTAAAGCCGTAATTGGCAACCCTGCGATCCCCTCCGTAATATTAAGAAAATTGGTATCCTACTTCCCAAACCTTGATGGTGTGTACCTTTTTCTTCATCCTCTATCGGTCTGCTGCTGGCTGGTCTATCTATCTACCTATACGATACGTATACAGTGTATATGTGTGTACACACAACGACCCCGACGACGACGTTTTTCAAAACTGCATACGCCTACCGCCTTTTCACTCTCCTTACAAAATACGCGACCGTGCGTGGTGTGCGTGCCATTTACCCAGCATGTAGGTAGGTACCTAGCGAGCCCTCTATCTGCAGTACAGCAAGCGGCGCAGCCCCGTTCGTCGTGATTTTAGGGAACAACGAAGAAGAAAAATTCCTTGTTTGGTGGGGCTGCCACAAAACACCCATATACACCACTTCGATGCAACCAACCGACCAACACTGCAGCACTAGCAACATTCTGAAATAGAAAGATGTCAGACCCCCGACGAGGTGTTTTATGGACGAGCGATCATTATCATAAAATTCGAATAATCTAAGCGTGTTCGCTGCCTGTATAAAATATATGTAAGTACGGACGAAGGGGTCTATCATGTACAATATGCATGGTACAGCATTTCTTACAGACGCCATTGTTTTTTTTTCCTCTCTTCCTTCTTTCCAATTTCCATATACTGTCAGCATCGAGGCGTATACGAATTATATAAAATTGTTTATTAAAATTTAACACTCGCTCTGCTCGAAAATCAGCTTAAATTATTCTTCAGTTAAAATTGGTTCAAATTCGCTGCAATATTTAAGTTGGCCTTCCTACCACAGTCACCCCACAAAAAAATACAACTGAGCTATTGTTTTAGTAAATTCACGAAGAGGAAAAAAAATTGAAAATTTTTTTCTACATTTGACCGGATAAATACACCAGAAATTCATTTCTATTCAAAATCTCGAAAAAAAAATGCTGCAAAAAATCGTCCCTTTTTCGATACAAAATTCGAGAGAGGCAAGAAAAAAAAAGACACTTCTTTACAAAATTTGGATACTTTAACTCGATATAAAAAGAAACACCCACATCCATCAACCTTCAGACCGTGAGAGGATTCATTGTCCTACATTTCTATCTAACTGTTAATTTTTCTAGTCGACGTTTTGAAATGCACTGCATCGTGTTCCACCTTCCTTTACGAGTGGAGAAGAGCCAGCGTTACTCGACGATTCTGAAACACCTGCCTGTTCGCCAAACGCATGAAAATGGTTGCGGCATTTTCAACATCGCACGTCCTTATCATGTAGATAGGTAGTACGACCCATACGTATACACATCACTGCATTTTTACAGATTGCCGAAAAAGTTAGATTGAACGAACGTCGGCCTTTTTATCCTTCCTCGGTGCCGACCTATCTAGTTAACATTATTCGAATACTCGTACTTGTATAACCTGCCATAGACGTCATGGAGTTAAGAAATGGCATTAGCATAGATGTGTAGTATGGACAGAGAGGCGGGTTCAACTATGATAGTCTGACACCCCTCCTTCACCACCATTCATTCCATAGGTATCGCTGTACAGGTATCTGAAATTTTGACAAATGAGCAGTTTCCGAATTTTGATCTGATTACCAATCCGAGCGGTGGATCTCGTAGTCAAAAATGTTTCCTACAAATTTTGCCTATCTCCATTATTGAAGGGATAGCATTTGTTTGAATTTTATAAGCCCCTTCAAATAATAAAGATCGGCAAATTTTGTATACAACAAAAAATTCTGCAAAAGTTGCCTAGAACGGAGTTCACCATTCAAAATCACGAGTTGAACAAATTTTTTGCTCTCAAAATTTTATATAGCCCCAATTACCCTCATGTAAAATTTTGAAAACGAAAAATTTATCCAAATCGCAGTTTTGAGTGATGAATCTTGTAGTAGACAACTTTTATAGAATTTTTAGTTTTGTACAAGATTTGCCTATCTCGATTACTTGAAGGGGCTCGTAAACTTCAAACGAATGCTTCTCCTTCAATAATGGAGATAGGCAAATTGTATACATGACAAAATTTGTTAGAAAAATGTTTATCTACAAGATCCGTCATTTGGATTGGTAATCAGATTAAAATTCTGAAACTGCTCATTAGTAAAATCTTTAAATGCCTGTACAGCGCTCCCTATGGGAAAAAAAGAGGGTGGTCAGTCTATCTTAGTGGAACTCGCTTCTGTCCGTACTACGTATTCGTACTAATGCCATTCTTGACTCCATGACCTCCCGTAGCAGGATAATATTTCAAAATTTGGTATCAACCATCATCAACATCAACGTCGTCATTTATCAAAACTACACTTGGATTATCAACCAACCGAAAATAACGAAGAACAGACGCAACAAAAAATTCGACACAAAACACAGCGAATTACGCGTAATTTACTCGGTTAATTACGATATTCAGCAATATAAGACTTTCGGCATCGTAAGAAGCAGATAGAGACAAGAGCACAAAAAAAAAGCATTTAATCTGCTTAACTTTTCGATTTTCACGAAACTCGTACTAGAATTGAAACGAAACCTCGTAGCATAAATGGATTCCAGCTTATGATTTAATTTACGATGAAAAAAAAAAAAGAAAAAAAGTATCCAGATAGGTAATTCGGTTCGGGTTACTTTTTTTCCTTATCTTTTTCCCAATACCCCTTGTATCTAATTTAGAATCGTGAAACTGGATTCATGCGATGAAAAAATCGTCTATCGGATTGGGAAGGAAAAAAATGGCGAAAAAAATTAGTCGCCAGCGTCTTTCAATAAGCAAGGGTCCAATGGACGCATTAGATACGCAGTAGGTTACAAAAAAGACGCCACGACGAGATACGTACCAATTTCCCCGCAGGTGTTAAACAAGAAGAAGAAAAAACCACCACAGTATCCTCCTGCGGCTTTCTATATCGACGGACAATAAAAGTGCTCTTTCCTTTGCACAATGCACGCTTACAGTCCACATATAGATATATATGTATGCCATCATCGTATACATTGTAAAAAGAAACAAAGCTATATGTTTCAGTATATGTAAAAGGGAGGGTGGGGGGCGGGAAGGATATTATAACGAAATTCGTCCATTACGAGCATATACAACACTCAGGTATACGATAGCGAAATGAAATCTTAGGATAACCACCGTATTATAAAAACCTTTACATCAAAACAGCTACCGTTTATTCGATCAGAATTACCTGCCGATTTTCACGATAAAAGCCATATGTGTGCGAAACACTCTTGTGCCTATACCACGTATATAGCCCTGCATCATGCACCTCTCATATTACTGTACCACTGTACATTATGCTCCATCGACATTTATACACTTTATCTTCATATATGCTACAAAAATACCTACGCAATATTCTACGTCTATATGAAGTACATATACACACCACGTGTACATTTAATTGATCCTTTCATTAGAAAACGAATCTGATAAACTAAAACCTTTGTAATTAAAATTATATAACTCGAGCACTTATTATTTACCCCTTACCCCGTCGCGTCGCCTCATTTCGCATACGTTGCAATTAATTATTCCACCTTCTACAATTAAATCATTCGAATAAGGTTTCGCACACAAAGATCTTCCTTTGGAGTTTTTAATTGGTACGTACGCCCTCCACTCGTCATCAACATCGTCGTCGTCGTCGTCGTCATCATCATCGTAGTTTCCAAACACATTCGCTCTGGCAAAAATGTGTGACCCGAATTCCTCGACGCTAATTTTCATAATTTACCTTCGCGTTTCTGTTATATTATGTTGTGTTGTGTTGTGATACCATGACGGAATTTTCCTCTAATTCGAAATCATATCTTTCCAAAAGTTGCTTCCTTTCATTAACTGAGACGAGATTTGATTTAATCTTATTTTTGAGAAAAGCTCTATCGTTGTACTCGTAAGTGTAGTTGGCTACGAAGCTATGCGAGTTGAAAATAAATAAACGTTGGCCTAATTAATCACTAATCAGGTTTGAACTTTGAATTTTGAAACAAAAAGCGCATGAAAAACTGGATTTTACATCGGGTATGAAAGATTGGTCCTCTAAACACAGTTATCTAACCGTTATTGTAATAAGAACGCAGAGCAGGTAAGCAAGGAGGAAAGGGTATGGTTCAAGGATTCCAAGTCGGTTCAAAATCAAAAAATTTATCATCCACGTAATTTTAATATTTCACGAAAATCAGTCTGAAAAAGTATCGCAAAACGATGTTTTTCTCTTCTTCTTTTTCAAAGCCAAATTAACGTCGCCTTAAGCCCCTTCCAATTTCTTTAGATGACTGAAATTTTGAACATAAAATCACAGATGTTTATGATATGTTTATCAGAAACAACATGTCGTATACCTACAACCTATTCACTCATCTCACTCTCCATTTTCAAACAATCTCAAAAGAATCAATTTTTAAGTCGGATTACTTCCAAAGCATTCATTAAAATCATTCAAAACGTTACATCAAAGTATTTATTTGCTCGATGGCATCAAAGACTATGCTCATATCAAAATTTCCGATACACCTGAGAAGTAAATTTTGAAAAACTTTGTATTTTCAAAATTTCGTAAACAATGCTCACCGGGGCGTTCAAATTTCAGTTTCTTTCTGTTCGAAAGTTGGGGAAGATGGTAGAAAAAAATTTCGAAAGGGCGTCAAACGAACGTAGCAAAAATTTGAGGTCTCTGACTTGACTCTTGACTGTCCCTAAATTAATTTAAAATTTCAAAATTTGCAAGATGAATAGAAAAAAAATTGTCAGAAATGATGAAATTTTGTATTTTTACTCACTTATTTCAAATAGATTCAAAATAGATATTTTTTTCATTTTTAAACATGATTTCGTACTTTTCGTAAGGCAAAAAAAATTGCAAACATTTTTTTTTTTGGCCTCGCGTAGTTTGTAATCACACATCAATACAAGAAAATTCAAAAAAGAATTTTTTTTATTTTTAACAATTCTAAACCAATTTCAGAGGAAAAGGGAAGGGGGTATTCAAGAGTCAAGTTAGAGACCTCAGATTTTTAACATGTCTATTTGACGTTATTTAACAACTTTTTTCACCTTTCCTCCCCAATTTTTGAAAATAAAAATGTAAAATTGAAACGCCTCAATGTTCACTATTGATATTGATTCAGTTGAATACCAAACTCCATATGAAATTTCCAACTAGAGTACACCTGAAATTCAACAACGAATAGTCAACGTCTGTTAAATCATAAGCCCCCCTTCACCCTCTACCCATTCACAAAGATTCATTACTAGAAACTTGATAATACTTTATTTTTTATTTACTAAACGAATTTTCGTATAGTCATTCGAATAGAAGCTGTTTAGAAAAAAAAAAACTGCATTTTCATTTATTTCGATTGGAATCCTTCAATTATCATTTCCTTGCTAAATTTCTCTTTAAGACGTTTCGTCACGGCTTCAAAATACTAATTACGCAGGTACTTATTCCATTTCCATAGGATATTTGATTTTCTCCTTTTCAAGAGTACCTTTAAACTGTACTTGAACTCGAAAAGCTTCGAGTACGGGTGAGTATTCGAATCGATCGAATTTCTAGAAAGTTTCTCCATAATACTCGCGTACTAAGGGTAAGCCAAGTATAGAAATGAGATTGCCGAGTAACCAAGCTTTTTCCACCTCTCTAACGCAATTTCCTATTTAAAAACATTAAAGCGTATTATCGTTACTGAGCAAAAAAAGTCGACATACAAATACTTGAAGCATTACGCGATTAAATAAGCATTATTATTATAAAATTTTTCGATAACGAGGCAATTTCGAAAAACTTTGCACGTGGTATCAACGTATAGCGAATGACAAAATAATGTAATACCAATACCACATACATATACTTTGGAAACATGTATGTATTTTGCTACTATACTATACTTTCGAAACCCAATACTAATTTGATGAAAAAGTTCGTAAATAACGTTATCAGCATTACCACAAATAACGGTATTACCCAAGAGACTGACTAAGATAAACAATGTTTGGTGTACAACTATGCGAACACAAAGAGAAACAGTAAAGAAAAAAAAACACAACACACACGCATGCCCATGTGCCATTCAATTAATCGAAAAAAGTAGCAAAAAATCGCTTAAATACAAAACAGCCTTGTTGCCAGCTTTCCATCAACAAATAACTGATTTCAAATGTTTGTATCGTTGCTGAAAATTTTTTAATTTTGTATATATTCTGCCACAGACGTCTACTACAGATAGAAGCAAGTTCGGGTATGCTAGTCCATCCCCCCCCCTTTCCACACAGTAATGCTATACAAGTATATAAAAATTCAACAAATGAGCAATTACAAAATTTCAATCTGATCGTCAATCTAAACAGTGAACCTTGTAGACAAAAATTTCACCTACAAATTTCGTCATGTACACATTTTGTCTATCTCCATTATTGAAGGGGGTAGCATTTGTTCGGATTTTACGAGCCCCTTCAAATAATAAAGATAGGCAAATTTTGTATATAACAAAAAATTCTGCAAAAGTTACCTAGTACAGAGTTCACCATTCAAAATCACGAGTTGGACAAATTTTTGGTTCTCAAAATTTTATATAGGCACGATTACCCTCATGTAAAATTTTGAAAACGAAAAATTTATCCAAATCGCAGTTTTAAGTGATGAATCTTGTAGTAGACAACTTTTGTAGAATTTTTAGTTATGTACAAAATTTGCCTATCTCGATTACTTGAAGGGGCTCGTAAACTTCAAACGAATGCTTCTCCTTCAATAATGGAGATAGGCAAATTGTGTACATGACAAAATTTGAAGGAAAAATTTCTATCTACAAGATCCGCCACTTGGATTAGTAATCAGATTTAAATTCTGAAATTACTCATTAGTCAAATTTTTAGATGCTTGCACAGTGCTATCTATGAACAAAGAGGAGAGGAGATTAGACTATCACAGTTGAACTTGTGCCTGACCGTACTATACATCTATGCTAATTCCGTTACTTACATCGCACAGCGTCTGTAGCAGGATGATAAAACTTTGAATTATTTTGATCAATAAATCGTTGTCCAATTTTATAATTTTTTTCACTCTTCGGCTTTTTTTCTTGTTTCTTGGGAAACCTCTTTTCCAAGTGATTGAAGGACTAGAACCAGAAGTATTCGATGGAGTACGTAATAATCGGCCGCATAAGTACCCAAATAAACGTATTATTCTCAAATATACCCTTTGAAACGATGGAAATGCTACCATATATTTTATACATATAGAAAGAGAATTCGATTTCCACCAACAACGTATACTCTTGTGTACTCTCATCTCTACTCTTTTTCGTTCTTTACTCGAGGATTTATTGTTTTTCACTTCTGCGTAGCGTTCTGCGTACTACTTAACCATCGGAACTAGAGCTCACTTTGTCATCGGAATGATGATTCGAAATTCTACCATTTTTTTTTTTTTTTTTCACCACCGACGAATGGAATAATATATCAAAGCAATTTCGTAAATAGGGATTTCATTCGTATGTATTATACCTTCTCCTTGCCATGCTCCAAGGCTCGACAAAAAGAAAAATAAAATAAAACGAATATTTCCGGAATTCGATTGCAAATAATTTCCACGACTACGACGAGTTCGTAATTCGAGTTTTTTATATGTGCTACGCAGATAGGTATTTATAGTACCTTTTTCATCATTTCCAAGCTTCGTACTTGAATTTTTTTCTCTTTTTTCAATTAAATAAAAATTCTTCAAAGGTGATTTTCCAATTAATCACACTGGCTAATTGTTTTCTTTGATGATGATGATGATGATGAGCGAGAAGCATACGTAATTAATTAGCAATCGATTAAACGATGATAATCTTATTCAACTTTAGTATTCGATTTAAGAAGAATAGTTTTCAAAACTCACGAATCAGTCAATAACACGATATGCTTGACGTTTTAATAAAATTTCGAACATCAATGAACTTTCTGTTACGTGATTTTTCGATTACATTATTGTGCCGACTGTTTTCAAAATTTTTCGTTGTAATTTTCAGTTCCAACAAGAATACTCGGCTATGTTCGACGAATTTCGTAAATAATTCGTTATTTCATTCCATCTTACAGTTGTATGTACCCATCTATACGCGTATTTAGTGCTGGCAAATCTTGAAAAATTATCGTATCTTGAAAAACCATCGAAAATACCAAACAAAATGGTACAAACGATTACGTTATCTGCACAACCAAGCGTACCAACATCTCAAACCTCGACAAATACCAATACTCGCGTGTATACGGGTAAAAACAATCTAGAGTGGTAAAAATTTTCCAAAACATTTCCAAATAATCAAGATAATTTTTCAAAATCTCCTATCTAAAGTACTTGGACTTTGAGTTTATCGTTTCAATGATTTTAAATTATTTTTAGACTATATCTGTATAACACGAAACTCCAGCTCAACATTTTTTTCCACAGCTTATCGGCATATTTCCGATTCATTACTCAAACTTCCAACTTATCAACCAATAGGTGGTCCGTATTTTAGAACAATTTACTTTTGCCTCCTTCGAGGCTTCAAGGCATACAGAATACTTTAGACAGAACCATTATCGTACACCACCTGGTACCCCATCAATCCTTATGGCGATATTCTTATCCATGGCCGATTTAAAAAAGACTCGTTTGACGGTACTGTTTCATTTATAACGATAAATATATCATATATACGGCCTGTGTACCATCAATAAAACGTCACTACGACAAAGCCGTAATTAATACACGACTAAATGACAAAGCAGAAACCATCACTATTGATAGATTTCACTCTTTGTCAACAGCAACGCGGTTACGTACGTCGGTTCGGCCTTTTCTTCCATGTATAAGTATGAAATTTCTGCACGAAATCTTTATAGGCAGATATAATACCCTACGTACATTACATACGTAAAGTGTTGATGATGATACACCTGTGCTCATCGTGTTTAGGTAAGTATAATACGAATTTTTTCAACCTATATAAGTAAGTACCAACAAGTCTATGAAGAGAGGTACTAATACTACGTAAAAGTACAATAATATACACCGAGTAAGTATACTATTTTGGAGGCTCTAACTTACAATGTTATAATATATATATATATTTTTTTTTTTGGTTTTACGACTCGCAGGGATTTCGAGGTTTTAAAAAATATCTTCCTCGGATAAGTTCTTCGAAGAAAAAGAGAGAGAGAGTGAGACAAGACGAAAAAAAAAACCTCTTCTATAAGTAATATAAAAATTTCAACGTCCACGGTCAACCGCAAGGTGTATATTTTCGTTAGTAATAAGCCCAACGCTTCGTTATAATCGTAAAAAATCCACCGCCATTAAACCGAATCTTTTCTTAGAAAATGCGCTTTCTTACCACATTATCTTTCGATAATCTTTTAATGCACCGTACCCGCTTTTTCTCTACTGGAACAATAAGCCATATACATAAAACCCATGAATGTTTAAAACGCCCACTCGCCTCCCTCCACCACACGTAAGTAGAATATAAATGTTTTAACATCTTCCGTCCGCACAATGTGATTGCTTCGGTTAAATAATTGATGTACGTGAGGTTCGTACGTTCAATTATTAATGCATTACTTCTTCCCTCTTGCTCGAAATGGGACTTCCATTTTGTACTTTAATACATCCCTTATTCCTAAAAATCCAGAAAACTTCTTTAATATATAATGGCATCCTTACTAAACTTTTTAATGATACTATTCTCTTATGATTTTCTTTTCACTATTTTTCTTTTTACATATTTTATACACACGCCGCAGATCCTCTCTCTTCTTCTCCCACTGTTCAGTCGATCTCTTTCTCTCACACACCCTGTGAATCGCATTTTTCTTCCATCTCTTTCTCGTCGCTGGTGTAATTTTTTCCTTCGTCTATTCGTTCGAACGACACTACGACCCGACCGGGGCTTAACTCTTACCGAAATTCTTTAAAAAATGCATGCACAAAATAATCGAATCTCTACATATTGAATTCGTGTTCCAGTGGAAAAAAACACTCAATTTCATATGTTCAGGTTCTTGTAACTTTTATACGCCGGTAAAGTCGTGCCCCCTGTGCCAATTGTCAGTCAGAAGAAGGGAAGGTATCATAGTTTATAAAAACCTCCATAATCCAATCGAATTGTGACGTAAAGTTTGGTTATCGAGCTTAGGGAAGAAATAGAGCGAGGGCATCAGTTCGGATCACAAATTCAAACCAGCTAAAAATTTCGAAATGATGCGAGAAAAAATAGGAGTCTTTTTTGCCTTTAAAAACTAATGTCTAATTGAACTCAAAAGTTCGTTCCAACTCAAGTTTTAGTATATCTTTAGAAGAAAAAGCAATGCAATACGTTGCTTTTTGAGTCGAATTTTCGTATACTAAAGTAGTTAGGAGAATTGTCCATTCATAGCAGAAAAACTTTGCAATGCTTCTTTTTGTTTCAATGGTAAGGATGCACTGGAGTAGTAGATAGGGCACTTGAGCGCACTTTTCATCTGATGACGTCATGTGTGCCCGAGTGCCGCGGGAGGACAGAAACAAAGTAAACTGGTGCAATGCAAAAGAAAATAAAAATAAAAAATGATAAAGAAACAGTGAAAATAAGTAGCGAGCGAACCTAGTGGAGAAAAAACCAAATACAGAGAACAGTAGAAAAACTGGATAAACTTGTTTGGAAAAATGTCGTGAATTATTCGCTTTATATGTAATCAAGTGGTAATAAATTACGTGTGGAGGAGAGAGGGGAACTAATAAAAAAAACACAGTCCATCAGACGCAATCTTACAAAAGGGGCTTAGTATACTTTGTGTAAGAATGTTTTATGAATGATGCGTGCGCAGGTTAGTCTTACCCTCTCCACTCTCTCTCAGCTATATAATGAGTTCCCTTCCTGTTGGTTTGTCATTCATTCCATGACTTTCAAAGCGAATGGTTCAGTTACTTCCCTAATTGATTCTTTAGAGTGAATAGCTGAAGCCCCAGAAGGCATTTCTAGGACCCTTACCAAATGTATATGCCAAATTTAAACCCCTTAACTCAATTTGGAGGAAAGATATGAGTGGGACAAACTCAAAAAATCAGAAAAACTGCCCAAAAACCAATTTTTTTGGGCTGTGAGGGGTGAAGTAGTTAAAACACTACCTAAATATACATGCCAAATTTAAACTTCCCAACTCAATTTAAAGGGGAAATATGCTTAGGACAGCCTTTTTCAAGGTCAAAATGGCGTAAATCCTCAATATCTTCCCTTCAAATTGACTTAGGAGGCTGATTTTTGGATATTTTATACAATTTTTGATACTCCATCGATTGGTTCTAAAACAAACCATTCTTTCCATTTTAGCCCCTTAGTACTCCTTCCTTCAAATTTGTGTTTTTCAAGACCCCCAAAACGAATGTTGTTCATATACCCTTCCTCACACACCGTGGGTCGATAGACTATAGTAGTCTAGTTTTCATTGACAATACGACATAGAACATTAAGCTAAAAAGAATAAATATCAGACATGGCCAAAAATGGTTTCAATGGTCTTTCAAGATCCTAAAACAGATTTCATTGATATTTCGCCTTTCATCCAGCGTAAGTTGATAGTTTGTAACAGCCTAGTTTTCGCTAAAAATATGACGTAGAAAATGTTGCTAATAGTAAGATCTTAATAATTCACCATGGATTTAATTATCCCTAAAGTTGGTCTCAATTGAACCAACACGTTAAAATGATATCATGTTCATTGATCAGGTATTTCGGGTACATTTGAAGAAGTTTCTTAATGTTTCGAGCTTATGAAAAACATCGTTAAAGGTTTTTGAATCTACATTTCAAAACATAAGTCTGTCAGGGATGTAATCAGTCAAGTTTCGGTGACGAAGCTTCGAACTTGTGAACCTGGTTTAGGGATATATTCAGTAAGAACAATAAAACATTTCTAATTACTATTTGTTTTTCAAAATTGCATTCTGTCCAGGTGACCTGCAAATACAAATAAAACACACGTGTTCTTCAAATCATATCTTATCACGTGCGATTACGTAGCTAATTCATCACTCATAACACACAGGTTTCAATCTTATAGCTATTGACCGGTGCAATCAACACGAATGAAATCATTTTCTTTAGACGACTTGATATGTAGTTAATACTACGCGTGGAAAATTAAAAACGCTCTCTTCAAATAATCTATTCGAGGAAAAAAACCGAGGCTTCAATTAATTTATATTCCTCGTAAGAGCAACAAACACCAATCAGATTACGACAACGATGTCATCACCCACATGAATAGAACGTTTTCATATAAAAATACACAGTTGAATCTCTACGAGCACCATCACTCAGGCTATTTCCTACTTATATATGTATTTCGTTATCACATAAGTACTGCGGTTTTAAACGAATCCATCTACATATGAAATCCTGCTTTACAGTTGAATTTCAACTTTCAAGTAATTTTATCAAATCTACAACACATTAATCAATTGAAAATCTTCTCAATTTCAGTCAATTAGACGTCGACACGACAATACAATCGCGAACAATTACGCGCCTGCGCATTGCGCACCACGTTTCGCGCACGCGTATTACAACCCACGCTTGAAATACCAGTACGATCGCAATGGCGATAACACTACGATAGCAACGGACCAACGCAACAGCGTGTAAAAAACAATAATTTCAACGATCGAGGGTAATTTATATATTTTTCTAACCGGTAAGTTGTACTTTTCGATATAAATTATCTGTCGACCTTGCCGTTTAATATGTACCTTTAACTTAAAGACGTAAAATCTTTCGCCGGCAATACTAGTACGCGCGTGGCCGCCGTATTTCATCGTCTGGTCTTCGATGGGGTAACCGATTGACCCAGTTTTTTATTACACTGCGCCCAGCATCGGCGCATAAAGGTAGGACACACGACGAATAGGTTGAAATTTTCAAAATCGCACACGACTGGTTTCGATGGTATCTACGAAGGAGGGAGGCAATGCAACGTCCATCCGCTTATTGATCTTCATCTTCCTAACATACAGACACACACTACATACACATCAGGTATTACTATATGCGGTAAAACAGCTGCACTTTACGAAAACATCATCTCCTCTAGTTTTCTCGAATATATGTATAATATATATCTGTTAAATCTCAAGCACAAATAGAGAGAAGGGTGTCTTTATAGTTATGTCGAGAACACCACGCCGCGTACTCGTACTTGTACTCGTATTTCTCGTCAGGCCAACGCAGCGAGCGCATGAAATAACGGATAAAAGCCTCTTTGGTCTCTTCGGATCATTATAAATGCTCGAGCTGTATATATATGCTCTGCTCTTCTCATCGTATCTCGTAGCGCTGCTATGTGTATCTCTCTATACAATACTGTACGTACTGCCTACTATCTATGCGGAGAATCGTTTTCTGTAAGTCTTCTTCGTCCTCTCATTCTTTTTTTCTCCACTACACTCAACGGCGAGTATAATCGAAACAAGGGTGGAGGATTTATAGTTCACGTTCATCTTCGACCATTCTGAATTTTCATCAGATTTTTAGGGCTTCGGCGATGCATTGAATAGAGGCTTGTTACTTTCTATGTGGTTGTGTGTGTGTGTGTGTATCTGTATACGTATTTTGTATTTTTTTGCTTCGTTGGTTCTTCTTTCCACAAGTGGAACGTACGTTGCGATTTTTCAAATGTAATCATATATATATTTTACGAAACGTGTACCGCACCGAGTGGTAGGATTTCCATCTTTATGCCTAGTCACTGAATGAGCAACCTTTCTTTGTGTTATTTTCAACCTCTTATTTCAATTGCTCGAATGAGTGTTTATTTATTTTTCGCTAGCTTAAATTATTATTCAAGTTTTTCAACATTAAAAGCTTCATTTCATCTTCCATCATTGCATTCAGATCGATACAACGTTTCCACATAAAATAACCTAACAGAGAATAAGTATCTCGTATGATCACAGCTCTAGAAGAAAATATAAAGTAAAACGGATACACGTTGAAAAAAAAAAAAAGTACACCGCCACGAGAAACCATTATGAGAAACTCTCGTTGGAACTGAAAAGGGTACACAAGAGGGTCATAAGAAGCGAAAGATGCGAGTATACCTACAACGACAGCCACAGCCACGAGAAGTGAATTCGCTAAGGGAGCATAAGCAGGGCGAACGAGTACATCGGATATGCAGAATAATTTATTTTCCAGATTATTGATTCGTTGCACAGCGTTTTTCGCGTGACATCATTAATTAAGGTTATCAGTGAACCGACCATACAGCCAGCATAGAAATAAAGTGCTAGAAGCTAATCAAATGTTAATAAAATACCACCATTACCCTTTTGAGTCATTAAGCTATTCAACGACCGTGCTGAAAATTACGTACAATTCGAGCAGCAAAAGTAAAAAAAAAAAATCACTATGGGATGACTCGTGAACAATACACCCAAATCAACGTATACTGCATGTATTTTGATGGTAAAACCTTGCGACGATGTATACTTCAAACAAAAAAAAAAAAAAAAAAAAAAAAAAAAAAAAAAAAAAACAAGAAAAAAACGTTGATTGAAGTACTCCACGTACGTACACTAACAACAATGACCAATATAATTACAGAACATACTACGTACTGTATATTCTGGACTTTGAAATTGTGTTAAGAATTTTTAATTGAATGATGTACTCGCTACCTATACTTATTAACGAAGATGATACGTACGTTTTGAAACATCTAGTTCTGGCTGCACAAAGCGCAGCGGTCGTACAGATATATACAGTGTACATGCGATCGTAGTTCAGCCAAGACGACATAACGTGTAAATTTTCAAAATTATACACATTACGTACCCTCGACAGTCGACAATCGTCGTCGTAGAGTAATTAAGCCGACAAAACATCCGCATCTGTTACACTACGAGCGTATCGAATTATATAGAATCGATACAATGCATTTTTTTTTCAACGTGAAAGTGAAGTAACATTTGTATCGAGCAGTTTGAAAATTATAAAAAATTCTATCAGAAGAGGAACAACACATTAAACAACGGACGCAAACGTAATTCCAGTTTCGTACCATTAGGAACGCTTTCATTGGTTCATAACCTTCGCATATAGATTAAAAAATACCATCGGAACAACCAACGTGCAGCATATCTGATATGGAATTAATGATTTTTCCAACCGATCAATAGATAATAGTGAATCGCCATCGAGAGACTCTTCTTCAGTCTGTATTTAGTCTCACTTTTAAAGAATATCACAAAATAACTCTTAATTACTGTCTTGATCTCGAATCATTTCCATCCGAAGAAGGACTAAAGCACTACGATTTGCCACCATTGTTAAACATCTATGTAGCTTTCTCATGATCAAACTAAAACTTAATAAGTACAGGTACTATATTACAATTAAGAGCTCTAGTCTTGGTAATATTTTCAAAACTCTCAGTCACCTTCAATAAAACTCTTATTATTCTTTAAACACGTACATTTTCCATTCTCATTGCTAATGCACAAATGCTCGGTTTTATTTCAGAACAGATTTTTTTGGCATTATGACATTTACCCAACAACTGATAAGTTGAAATTACGGCTTACATTGGAGCACGAATTCTACCAATCATATGACGAATCAATGTCAACAAAATCTGTTTTCAGTGTTTTCAAAACACATAGCAACGTGAAAACGTGATAAATAAAACTGTCATTTCATTTCCTGAGCGTACGATTGTGCCAATACTGCTAAAGATCATTATTTTCATTGACCACAAACACGTATTCATACTTTTTCACGAGTTAAATCTCTTACATAATTAGCGTGCAGAATTTAACGATCCAAAAGCACAGAATATTTAGTTGTATTTGTGTTCTTATTTGGTTCTATTTATATTCTTGCATTCTTAGCAACATATCAACGAATACAAAGTACAACATTTGCACCAGAATATATCCAGAATTTAACTATCCAAAAAGCACAGAACACTCAAGTTCCAGTCACGTTCTCGCATTCTCAACAACTTTTCCATATCTTTCGATCCTCGTGTTATGATTAGACTTTCGATCTAAATCGTTTGGAATAATATTCATCGACGAATACAAACGACAACATTTGTATCAGAATCGAATAAGAATTTAACGATCCAAAAAGTACAGAATATTTGGTTCTATTTATATTCTTGCATTGTGAACAACACTTGCACATCTT
The DNA here is from genome assembly GCA_900060175.1 of Ferrisia virgata. Classification (NCBI taxonomy): domain Eukaryota; kingdom Metazoa; phylum Arthropoda; class Insecta; order Hemiptera; family Pseudococcidae; genus Ferrisia; species Ferrisia virgata. The sequence goes on from FIZR01005038.1 coordinate 54,037, forward strand.
TCGATTCTCACGTTATGATTAGAACTTCGATCTAAATCACTGGGAATAATATCTCTATCAACGAATACAAAGTACAACATTTGCACCAGAATATATCCAGAATTTAACGATCCAAAAAGCACAGAATATTTGGTACTATTTATATTCTTGCATTCTAAACAACACTTGCACATCTTTCGATTCTCACGTTATGATTAGAACTTCGATCTAAATCGTTTGGAATAATAATCACCGACGAATACCAGCAACGATCATATTCATACCATAATCCATCATTTATGTCTGCCACATATCATCAACTTGAACTAAGAACTTTCAAAAATCAGTCCATAATTTTCTCAGATTATAGTTCAAGTATTGAAACAGAAATCATTTTAAATTCCAGCCCACTACCGATCGTACATATTGCGTATAAAATGCCAACTAACGACGACCACCACGAGAAAAGGAAACTCTTAAAACTCGTAAACATGGGCATTAATTTGAATAAGAAATTTGATAATTAAGTTGTTTTCGTACCGTTATACAAAACCAGTACTCCACGACACACTTAAAAAAAAAAAAAACGCTTCAACTTGGTACCACACACTACACGATGTTTGTGTGTGCGATGGTAGGTACAATACAATACACTACACCACACATACGTACACGTAAAAATTAGAAAACTGAAACCAAAATAAAATACAACGATACTAACCAACTTGCAGCACATTATCGACGCAATTATTTTCTAATAATTTTAATCCTTTGTAAAAAGCTAAATTTTGATGTTCGGTACTGGACGAGGTATTGGATGGTACTCGCGATAACGACGAGTACATACAAATATCGCGTTCATTACGTGGAAACGACCAGTAAATGATCCTCCTTTGGACAGGCTCCGGTATCCGGTCATATCTTTCTTCTATACGTTGGAATGGTATATTTTCGGCGACAACTTTGGCCGTAATGTCCAACAACGAATCAGGATTACGCGTGCCACCACACCTGTAACTCGATGAAGCCGCATTTCCGAATAAAAATCCACCGACGCCACCGAATTCCGAAGGGGAAGCCCCGAAACCGAAACGAGAACAACAATAACGCTTTACATTCGACGAGGAGGACATAATAGCCCCCGAAATTGACGGCGAAAAAAAAAACGAACTTTCCAAGCCGCACTATATAAAAATGCTGCTTCGAGGTGTGAAAAAAAAAAAAAAATATCACAAACGCATTCTTGTACACATTGATGAAACACACAACGAACGAGCAACGACCATCGGACTAACACTGCATACACACAAACGCGTTACTACGATCAACCTATAGCACTGGTGGAACACGCACGCAGAAGCCACTCTCATTCCCTAAAAAATTGTCGAAAGGAACAGGAAACAAGCGCGAGTTAAGGCAATTTATCCCCACCGCTCGTTAAAGATAGTACTCCGAGTACAGCTGATCTCGTACCGCACCGCACTTCGTGTCCGAGTCAGCGTTTGTTTATGTATACCCCACCAATTTAATATGCAAGCAAGGTGCAGTGCCGACAAAGACAGGCAAGATTGAAGAACTTAATGGCGACAGTGATAGCCAAAGTACGGACCGCGCGAGTATGCCATCGACAGCGTTCTTCCTTCGGCTTCCGATACCGAAGTGTTTTGAATTAAATCGTAAGTTCGCGCGCGAATCCGAATCGTACGTAGCTGGTACCTTACCCACCTATACCCTACGTATCATCGTATCATCGTATCATTTCGTATAACGTAAAATACGTAAACAAACGATTATACGTCAATGTGTAGACGTTCAACTTTACACTGCTTTGCCGTAGCTTTAAATACACTTTTTTACATATATCACCGACTCGTTACAAGTGTTTTTAAACCGTTTTATAACGTTCCATCTTTACTCATCGAGCAAATATACAAACGTATCGAGCTACGAATATAAAACTTTACCTGTACGAAAAAAATAGTCAACATAAAATCGTCGCGTCGTGTTCTATATTTGTGACAAAAAAAAATAATACATCGGGTTATAAATTTTCAATTTTTCCCAGACCCGCAGATCATAACAAATCCAACGTATATTCGTACGGCGTGCTGTAAGATTCATCAATTACATATTTTAGAATATTATTCTGATCTGATAAATTATTCGCCTCATATCATGGAGACAATTTTTCATCGATCCCAAAATAATTGACAGAAGTTCTCCACTTATACGCCCATATTACTAAAGTATTACGATCGCATGTCCCCCATGCTGCTGTTCATTACGCTATTTACACGTTCCATGATTGGAAAAATGTAAAGACTATCAAATTTCCAAGCAATGCCGATAAAAAATTTACAATCAATTGATTACAACTACGTTAAAAAAAAATTTCAACTCTTGAAGTACATACCTGAATAGCCCACTTACATTTCAAAAATTAATAACATTACAGAGGAGTGACCGGTTATTCGTAGCTACATTTTATAAAATGATATAGGTAATGCCCGGTTTTGAAAAATTATTAGGTACTTATAGGAAAAATAATCAAATAAAAAAATTTCGTAATGGTACGATTCAAAGATACCAGAACTCGTAATAAAAAAGCACCTTTTTAATAGACAATTTACGATCGTCGTAATAACCATTTAAAAAATTATCTTGACCATTTATCATGAAAATTTTAAAATTCAATTTCACCAATTCGTAAATTACATTCATGATTTTATAATATGTATGTAATTCAGTTTCGATTTTTTTTTTTTTTTTTTTTTTTTTTTTCAAACCCGGAAACCCGTATATGAAAATTTTTTGGTTTTTTTTTTTTTTTTTTTTTTTTTTTTCAAACACTGAAACACGTATATGAAAATTTGTACATTGAAGAGACTTTTCCAAGTTACTAAGCTCGTGTACTGCTATAGCTGTAAAACTTTACGTAATTTTTCACTATTGAAATTTTTGAATAATCATTAACACGATCGATAGATAACAACGAACACGAAATCATTTTTTTTTTTTTTCGTTATTTTTACCAAAATCTTATCATTTGACTGAATAAATATAATATAAAGAATGGGAAATTAACCAACTACATATCTACACAGCTATACAGAACTAGAAATTATATCGACTCTTTCCATCTTGGCGTAATATTTTCGTACACCCATCAAAAATATAGTTATTGGCGGATGCATACGTATACTTGCCAACTTTCTACTTCCTCATAAACGTGCTTACTAAATGGAGTTGAAATTTTTAAACTTTAGGTAAGTTCAGTTCAGCCCTTTTTCTTTGATATGTTCCCTAACAGGATGATTTTTTTTTTCAGTCACAATTTATCTACGTATGACTGCTTCTATCACAAAGTTTGAGAGAAAAATGTTTATCTGGGGCTCCACTTAGGTTAACTACATCGTGATGTTTTTTATCTTAACAGTTGAAAGTTTTTCACGAATATTTCAAATGCCAATACGATTCTGATGGTAAATGCTGGTACCTCGTATTCGAAATATTAAATACTACCAAGCCAATCTACGTTTTTCAAGGAATATGTACACATAGTTAAGGTAAGAAATTGTGATAAGAATTTGATAAAGCGGTAATCTTTCAATATATCTGATTCTATTGGTAGGAGTAAGAATGGATCAGCGATTGCAAAATTAAAAAATTTTACATTACAAACGGAATTCAACGAAGAAAATTGCAACGGTGTTACCTGTACTCTGAGAGATCATTCGATAGAGACCCTATTCTCAAGTTCTCTTCCTCGATTCTACTGTACTGCAATGAAAGTAGGAGACCTTTACTACCTATTAGAACTGGCTAAGTGAACTTGTACAGTTGTGGCTTGTAGCCCATTAAAATTGTCATGTAAAAACTTCAGCGTGTACCTTTCTACCGGGCATCAGTTCGCATATTGAGCAGTACCAAAAATTTATTAGGAAGTTCCGAGGAAAAACCAGTACCAACATGCTTCCAATTAGGGATCCGCAAGGGAAGGTAATGGAATAGAACTTGAAACAGTAACCGGAATAAAATGGTAGTTATTGACCCTCATTACTGAAACTGGAACAAGACCGGAAATGATTGACAAACAAGAATTGTAACTAGAACTCAACAGGAATAGTTAACCAGGGCTGTTGAAATTGAAATGAAAAATCGAAAAAAATAGTCGAAACTAAAACCAATACATCAGAAACTGAAATGCAAAAAAAGAAAACTAAAATTTTCAAACTGAAACTGAATCTTATTTTCAATTTTAGTACTATTCATTTTCCGAATAATTGAAAAAAACATGACATTTTCAATCATTTAGTTATTTTCAGACTGCGGACCAATGTGAGGATAGTAAAGAGCACATCGGAGTAGTAAAAATGTAACAATGAAGCTGAAACAGAAAAACCGATATGAATACTTGGAAACTGAAATTGAAACTGAAGCGATAAAACCTAAAGTCTGAAAGTAAAAATGAAACTAAAACCAAAATTTTTTAGTTTTACAATCTTTCAGCTAATAAAGATAACCATTCTAAAATTGTGATAAAACAGTGGAAAATAAAAATTGAGAAAGCTTTCAAAGTTTATCACAAAATTTTAAAGTTTTTTTTTGTCCCACAACTTATGTGAATTACACTTTCTTCGAGAATATTTTTTGCGCTAAATTTGAATTCTCCATCAAAATTTCTTTCAATATCACTTCATGATTATGGGAACTATGAGCAAAAATATTGATAATGTGGTGAAGTAACAGAATAGCTAGAATATTGACCGAAACAAGAACACGACAAGTTGAAATTGTAAGCATTACCTAACAAATTGAGCCGAAATAAGCAACTTTGGAAAATTTTGTGACTGGAACTGGAATTTTTTGAAATTTTATTTATTCAAAAAAATGAAAAGGACTGTAAAAAAAAATCCTGATCCTAAAATATTCATCAGTTATCACAAAGAATACGTAACAAAACGAAATGCACTTTTTGGTGATTTTTTAAAATGCTATTTTTCCAAAAATGTTCTCCAAGCTTCATTCAAAAACTTCTATAAGATTTTTCGCATAAATAAAAAAAAGACGTTAAATAAAGTAGATAACACATAGTTTATACAGAGCATTTGTGGCTTCACGATGGGTATGATTTAAACCTTTCCCAGATTTTTTTTTCAGCCTAAAAACTCCCCAAGAAGATGAAAGGTAAATAAATAAAAGCACTGAAAAATTTGTAAATTTAATACACGATTAACGAAGTTTGAAAATGCTCTAGTTTCGTTTTCTCGTTCTGAATTTTACCGAAAATTTTCTCCTTCACTCCAGTCAGTCCGGTACCCTTAAGCATCTTTATAATTAGCGTAATTTTCTACGTCATATCGTCAATAAAATATTAAAAAACAATCTGTTAAGGTTTATCAATCTTAGTCGGATGAGGGGAATATCAGCAAAATCTGTTTTGAGGTCCTGTAATACCATTAAGACCATTTTTGGTAGTGTCAGATGTTTATTATTTTTTCTATTTTTTCCCCACGCACTAAAATCATTTACTCTGCTCGATACCAACCAAAATCGCTCCAATTTGGTAAATAGGCCAAATTTGACGTCGAATTGGATATATATGAGTGGGGATGACCTTGGGTCAGAATTCAGTTATGTTCAAATTTGGAGACGGGGATGCTGAGGGACAAAAACTTCTAAAATTGTTCTTTTTTAAGCCAATCGATTGAGAATCCAAAGTTATAAACCATATTTAAAAATTAAACTACTAGGTCAATTATGAGAGGAGATACAGGAGTTCTCCCTTTTTTGACCTTGAAAGTATGCTGTTCCCTCCCTGCCTCCCCTCCAAAGTGAGCTAGGAGGTTGAAATTTAGTATGTAGACTTAGTATGGGCCATAAATGTGCATTTTGAGGGGTTTGTCTTTTTAGACCTATTGCACCCCTTGAAGCACCAAAAATGTATTTTTTTGAACAGGTTTTCTCATGGTTTGAGTTTCTTCCTCGCATAACTTCCCTCTAAATTGAGCTGGGAAATTGCATGATGTACGTTTTGGAGGTTTCCACTGTACACTCTAATATATACCTGTGCCCTTGCTATTGTTCAAGAAAAAATATCCCAGAGCGTTCGTTTTTTTTTGTTTTATGAGTAGACAATTCTTCTTTATTATACGATAATCTGGCTCCAGGGCCGGCGATAGGTTGGGAGAGGCCCTGGGCAGCATTTATGTTTGGACTCCTTCATTTTTTCAAATTTTAACAGAAAATCAGCCCCCTTTATTTTTTCAAATTTTGACAAAAAATGAAACGAAA